>APFE030338012.1:1309-26937 GCA_000404065.3 Pinus taeda | reverse complement strand
TTGTAATTTAATGTAGGTTAAACATTTTAGCTTGGTTAAAATAAAAAATAAAATAAAATCAACTATTAATTTTATTAATTTTTATAAATTACTAATAGTAATTTTTAAGCTCCAGGTTTATGATAACCCATGGTATTGATAATACCATGTTATTCATTTGAGCATGGACTATTTAAAGGGGAAATTCTATCATCTTAGATCCATCTTAATTCTGGGTCTACTAGTTTATGATAACCCATGGTATTGATAATACCATGGTATTCATTTGAGCATAGACTATTTAAAGGGGAAATTCTATCATCTTAGATCCATCTTAATTCTGGGTCTACCAAGTGCTCAGAGGGATATATAGGTTGGTTTTATGATAATGAAGATATTAAATAGACTTAGGAAATTATATTGTAAAAACATCTTAAGGTGAATGGTTAAAGCATAGACATTGGACAAGTATATTTGTATACTTCTGTTTTAAACTTAAACAAATCTAGGGCTAAAAGGAATGGATTGATTGCACTAGTCATCCTTCTATAACTTTCCGACATATGCTGGAGTAAACAGATTGTAATTTGGGTAATTTTTCTAATTGCAAACGGGAACATACTTGTGTATTGCCAGGGTGGTTACGTGGTCCCTAGAAGTGGAGTAAACATATTGTAATTTGGGTAACTTTTCTAATTGCAAACAGGAACATACTTGTGTATTGGCAGGGTGGTTAAGAGGTCCCTAGAAGTGATGAATTTGAATTTTTCTTGGTTTTTATATAGTATTATGTTTTTTCTCATGCTATGGCACGGGTGAATTTTATCTTACACCCACTAGGTTATCGATATGTAATTTCGGTAATTTTGATTTCAAAAAATATTTTAAAGAAATGCAATGATTTCATTTGTGTATTCAATAAACACAAGATTTTATAATTGATAAAATATCACCATTTTTGGTGAGAGATTCGCTAAAAAATTATATAACATATCATATTATTGATAAAATCGCCTTCCATTTTTCCTATATACCATGGAGATTCACCCATTTATTATACATCTAAATTTGGGGGTTCTTAAAATTTTCCTTGCTGCAAATAATGATAAAATTTTACTTCCAACACCGACATCAATCATAATGTGAGCATGGAAATCTATGTGATTTTTCTATGAGAGAATCATAACAGTACTGTATCAACATGTAATCTTGCAGGGAGGTGTAGCAACCTCTAATAGATGTTTTCAAAAGATTCTGATCAAATTGATCAGGTTTCAAAGATGGATCACCTCAAGTATTGGCCAACATCTCCCGGACTCCTGCGACTGATGTATCAATATTCAAACAAACTGAAAAGACCACCATTGGCCAACTTCTCCCTAACCCCTGCGACTGGTGTATCAATATTCATCTCGTGAATGGTCAAGTGGACTGAAAAGACATCTGCTTATGTTGGGAATTGAATCGTAATGGTGTTGCAGATGCTCTTTGCTCCATAATTTGTTATCCACATTGACAAACTGGGTCCCATTCTAAAAAGTTAACAATGAGGTAGATAACCTTTGAAAGACACGAATTGAGTCGGTGGAGGAGTTTGAATTCTTCAAAAGATTCAGATGTGTCAGATCTAAAGCAAGCCATCGCTAATACCCGTGTATTCGACAACGCCATCGCAAATATCTCCAAGAACCCCGATTAGTAGGGATTATTTGAGATATTTTAGAATGTGATTAGAATGTGAAGAGGAGCTAAGTATTAACCGTTAAATTTAATTTGTTTTTATATTTTTCGAATATTTTTAGAATCTATAATGAAAACAAAAAAATGAAATACAATAAGTGGAAATTAGGTTTTATTGATCCACATTCATATGGAAGACATACCAACAAAAAAGTAGTGTAATGAGAGCATAATTTTGTCTAGAAAATTCTGACATTTAAAAAAATAAGAGGGTTGGAACTATCACAGGGAGGGAGGCTTTTTAAAAAGGGCTATTTTATATTTCGGTTAATCTATATTCTAGAATTTGAATATGATGTATAATGTATAGGAGTGAAGTTAAGGTTAAACAATTAATATGTTTTTATCTTTCAAATTTCTAAATATTCCCTAAATCCACAATAAAGCCAAATCAAAAGGCACACATTTCTTCCTTCCTCTATCAAATTGGGTGCCAGCCTCTATTGGAAACAACATCACTAGAGGGGCCTAAAAGCTGGCTAGTTGTACTCTAATTACAGATAGCCCCAGAGCAGTATTGTTCAATGTGAGAAAGTCGACCCGGTCTCATTTGTTGAGCTGCGGCCATGCTCATTTGGAGATACCGCCACAAGTTTGGCTTGATGTAGCATGACAGTGGCTGAAAAGGAGAACAAACTCATAGATTCATTAAAATATGCAACAATTAAATTATAGATTCATTATGATATGTGAAAATTAAAATTACACCTATGCAGCATAGATGGTTTGAGTATCAGAGAGACACCACTAACATTTGGTCGTCTATCTAATAGAGGCCCTTCTCTTGAACAAAACATCACTAGGAGGGGCTTGAAAGTTGGCTAGCTAGGTTGTTGTCATCTGATCACACTCTACCCAATAACAAAAATATCTAATGCAGTAAACAAGACCTAGTTGTAATAGCCCTGCCTGGCAAAGGACTACAACACTTGTCTCGTGAGAGTCTCTTGGCTCTCCATTCCTATTGTCAAGTTTTTAAATTTTCTTTTTTTTTAACTTTAACTAACATTTTGGTATTTTTTTTATTTATAATTTTTTTGAAACTTTAAAACAATTTTATAATTTTTGAAATATACTTTTACGATTTTCTAATTGACTTAAATTAGCACACCTATATTAAGAAATATAGTTGATATACTTTTTAAGCATATAGGTAAATCTTTCACCAACATATACAAACTAAGTGCCCATAATAACCACACTTACTATGTAATCTTAATTAAAACATTACAAAAATCCTTTGTGAAATAAGGGAAGACGGTAAATGCTAAGGATACACTTTAACACATCACTTGTTCTGCTATAAAATTGTGACCTTAGTTGCGACCTCAGTTCATAAGTATGTGCAACCTGCATTTGTGTTAGCTTCAGTTTATCCAACTAATGCCGAATTTTAGCTTTTAAAATTTAAATATGGCTATAAATTTTGAGCTTGAGTTCTCACCGGTTCTCTATTTTCTTGTAGTATGCATAATCATTCCCTCTACCTTGGTTAGAAAAAAGTATGGTAAAATGTTTATATTTAATTATGTTGATTTAATTATAGATTAAGCTCAAACCATGCTCTTATAATTTATGAAATGAGGGTGCATATCAAGCTAGTAAATGGAAACACTAAAAAGCCAGGGATCAATAACCGAACATTATGGACAAGTACGAATAACATGTATTTGGATGGCATGGCGGAACGCAAAAAATACGGGAAAAACAAAACAACGTGTAAATATTCGAAGGTTCTCGTGTCAACCAAATGATTTGATTCCAATCAGGTTAATGTTTGCTTAACAGGTGGATAAATATGTCATATTTAAATTTAATAGGTTATTCTTGGGTTTGAAACTGAAACCCTGTTTAAATACTTTCATATCATCCATTGGATGATGTTTAGACAAAGAATATTCTCTTAAAATCAAATCATGTCCACTCAGTTATTTAAAATTCAAAATTCCCCACTCATTTATTTAAAAATCAAAAATTCCCCAAGCCCAATTCCAATATAGACCACACATATAACGTAATTAGTTAGTCATAACCCTACTCATTTCAACATATCACCACACCTTTGGCTTGATCTCACACATACAACGTAATTAGTTAGTCATAACTCTACTCATTTCAACATATCACCACACCTTTGGCTTGATCTCGAGGAGGAGTTGTATATTTATTTGTTGGGTTTCACTTAATCACAACATAGGAAGAAGCCACCAGATATGAAACTGGTGTAATCACTCCTCTAAGAACGTTTGATTAGCATGGGGCATGTTGTTTAAGTGGTACAAAGGAATGTCATGAAACCCCACAAAAATATGTCAAACTGTGCAGCATTGTAAGAGACATGAAAGAAAATAATTTGGAGTTACTCGAGAAAGAGTGTGGGTGATATAATACATAGACAACACGTTGAGGCCACATTAGAGGGATTGTGGGTGTTAGTACCTTGGGTTGGCAACAAGGCCAAGAGAGCACCCATGATGGTCCATACCCACTTTATGTGGAAAAAGACCGAAGATGAGGAAGCAAAGAAGACCGTGGGGTTTCACGTGCATAACACAGAGGTGAGTGCCCTAGGTGTGCCTGCATGAAGGCAGGGTGCCCACGAACCCATAGTAAAATGTGACACCCACAACATGAAAACATGGGCGGATGGGCGACACTATGAGAGTAGGTCGGGAAAGATGTGCAAAGGTTGGCCAAACAACATGGGAAGACAGTTTATGCGGCTTGTGAACGGAGGAATGAACAATGGGAGAACACTCACACCTTAGGCATGTCCACACGAAGGTGGGGCACCCAGTGGGGTATTACATGGCAAGCACGGTAGGGCACTTGCACGATGACATGAAAGTCGAGCCAACTTGCCATGGGGTAGTTTCACACTGACATGAAGGTTGGTCCGAAGTATGAATGGGTGCCAACCAAGTTTAATGTTTGGGCAATGACACATATAAAACAAGGCTCACACAAGTCAGAGAAGGACAAGCAAGTTCAAAAAAAAAGAACTAAATCAAATAATGAAGGGTGTGGATCACATGAAGGGAAAACAAAGCTGAAGACAAGTCGTAGGAAGAGGCAGGGCTCGCCCAAGTGAGCCGAGTTTTGTAGGTAAGTCAGACAGTTCGTTTTCTAGTTGGTAAAGGGCGCAAAATTTTGGGGTTCCTATTGGGCAAGGTGTTAAGCTGCAGGTTGGGCACACACTAGGTTATGGGACTTGGCACTTTTAGCTAGTGCATTGGGTTGGGCCAATCACTGCCATACTTTGTAACTTTCAAGAAACTTGAGCAACACATAGGTTTAGCCATGGTTTTCCCTTTGTAAATTTTTGTAACATATTTGAAGTAATAAAAATGGGATACGTTGTATGGGAGTAACATATTTCAAGACATTTGCTATTGCTAATGAAATCAAACTAAAATCAGGAGACACAAATTTCTTTTACTATTCTGCAAAAAGGAAAACACTCGATAGAAAAAAATGCAATAACATGAAACCATAAAAAAATAGGAACACAGTGATTTTAAAGGGGAACCCAACTCAGAAAAATCCCTATGTTGCTTTGCATTAATCGAAATGAGAAAGAGAAATAATTACAATATTTTTCTTCAACTCTAAAGCACACTATGCACTTTAAAACTACTCTCCTACTTCCTGACCTACTCTGACCAACATTTATCCAATTCAATCCTCAACAAACCTCATGTTTCCTTGCACAATCCTAGAGGAATTAAGCTCCTAAAAAATAGAGAAATTCCCTATTTCCTTACACAAATTTAAGGGGAATTGATCACCTGCTGAGTGCAAAAGCAATGTATAATCAATAGTAAACAATTATAAATAGAAATGTTCCTTTTCCATCCACTCAACTAGGAAATTTGAATTCCATAAACAATGGCGTCTATTTTTAGCTCATTGACTAGTTAACTGAGAGGTCACTGAGTTAACAATGGTCATAACTACTCAACTAACTCAACTAATGACTAGAGCTCAGTTAACCAAGTTTGACTAAGAATAACTCAACTAGATTGCTAGATCGTAGAAATCAATTCATGCATAGCTCTACTTCTAGACTACAAACTCAATTTTACTGACTTAACTAGTAGAGAAGGCCATGTCACTCTAGCCAACTGCAATTCAAGTCATCCTACTCATGTGGAAAATCGAATTTTCTCCATTTGACTAAGGCACTAGTCAAATGAAGCCTTTCCTTACTACAATTTCAACTATTTATGTTCATTTTTGAATTAAATTTATGTTGAAGTTATGATGTCACAAATTGTATGAATTGAATGACTACAAGTAAATTTAACTCAAATAATTGGCTAAGTGTTGAAGTGTTTGAGCTACTATGCTAATTCATTTTAAAATTAATTCTTCAAAGTCTAAAAAGTGAATTGACTGAGGCACATAGGTTAGAGGAATAGTCCAAGAGAGAGTAGATGAGCGTCTTGATATGAAATCTCATTAGTGCCACACACCCATAGTGGTGCGACCATCACTGGGTCATGACAGATGGTATTAGAGCTTGCTTTGTGAAGGTGGGTGTTTTGTAGAAGCTGAAGGAAATTGTGGTATGGAAGCCACTATCCCGATGGTTGACGAGATGATATTGTTGAAGGCAGATTTGCAGGTTGCTCAAAAAGAGTTTGAATAAAGGAAGAAAAACTTGCAAGAGAAGACTGATGTGACTCCAATGATGAAATCCACCCAAATATGTATCATATTTCCTTCCCCTTTGGTGTTTCCTTTATTTATTCTTTCCATAAGTCATGTTGGGAACTTAAGTAAATCTTTGTTAGGCAAAAGCATGATTCACTCATCACATATAGTTCATCATGTTCCACCCTTGTCTTGGGTACTCGCTCTATCTACCCTAAGGTTGAATACCACCTAAACAAATCCTACAAAAATAAAAATCATCCATCACATAAATAGACACAAACACACCTCATCCTTCCAAATGAAAGTCATCCATCAAATATTCCTCTCGATTAGATCAAGGGGAACCATGATACGACTTCCATCAACAACTTGCAAGAGGAGACTATCAGAGGGAGAAACTTCATCTTCCTTCCATGGTTGTGATATGCTTGAATCTTGTTCAACTTTGGCAGGATTCATCCCACCAAGCTCTCCCTCTTTGGTCAACAAACTCACAAAAATTGTTTCTTCATACTTGTCCCTATGCCATGGCCTTATTCTTCAACTTCAATCAAGTGGCGCCCCCAGTCACCCTCCCTCATCGTCATCGTAGGTCCCTTCCTTCATCATTGTGTACCCCACTGAAGGTTTTCCAAGAACATCTCCTTGGTCCAAATGAGACTCTCTCTCTCTTTCTCTCTCCCTCTCTCTCTCTCTTGGACATAAAGACCATTCTTGGAGCACTATAGCATTGAATCAAGGAAAGGGAAGGAAGGAAAAAGAAGGAATGTGGAAGCAAGGATCAAGCAACGAAGAGTAAGATCAACCATCTACAGTGGGATCACTTGGAGATATCGATTTTCATGTGTGATTTCCTCGCTAGATGTGGCATGCATGGCATATGCATGTCTTTTTGGTTCTCTTGTTTTCATTGGCATGGGTTTTGCTAGGTGTGACAATGTTCTTCATCCTTGCCTTGCCATTTCTGGATAGCCTTGGTGTGGTGGTTTCTCTTGTATTTGGTTGAGCTAGATTTTCGGATGGATTCAAAGCTGAGTGCAGTGGTATTAGGATTATTCACAAGGCCCATGAATCTCAGGATGGGATACACGATATAGCCTAGATGTGAACACTTCGATTGAGCCTAGGAATCCCTTGACTAGTGAATGGAAGGATAAACGTTAAATCTCAGTAGTGAATACGTTTGAGTGGGCATAGGAATCCCTTCACCAGTAATGGTGGGATACACGATAAATCGTAGAGGATGGAGACCGCATAGGCTTAGGAATACCTTAAATGGTAATGAAAGGATACATGGTAAGTCCTAGAGGTTGAGACATGCAAATTCCTCACAGTTTAGGTATAGATATCCAGAGGAATCCATGCTTGTTAGAGCCCTGTTATCTGGTTGGGATTGTGGTAAAGGTTGGTTCTATTGATGAGGGTTGAGGTGGTTTGGCCTTAGGAAGCCCTGGTTGGTTTTGTTGTGAGTCCTACACTCATGCTTGGAATATGGCACGAGGGTGATTGGCTAAAAGAAGCATTTGGTTCATCCAATCTATCACTAGGTGGTTCATGGAAGTCCCAAACCTGGTTGCCTTTTGCATTCATTAATAACACGTCTTTCTCCTTGGTATTTCATGTGTAAATATATTGGTTGATATGTGATTCTTATTATTGTTATATCTGTGTTATTTCTATTAATTATATGGTGATTATGCGTATATTTTATGACAGACTTGATGTATGGATCTCATCATGTTTTTATTAGAAAATGATTGTAAAATGAATATATGACCTAATAGATGATAATGCAACTATTATGATAAGGCATCAATGCCTCTTTACAAATCTTGGATAAGTATGAGAGCCCTATGCTTAAATTTGTTTTTTATGACCTATAGATTACATATTGGTGACATGTTTAACGAAATGCATGTCATGGCTAGCAGGGCTTAGATCATGTACTTATACCAATGATTTCACTAGTAGCCTTATTCCACTGTTATTTATCATTTCTAAAAGTTTCATGAAGTTTTGGGCAGTGATATGAGTATTGGCTTGGTTTTTTCGGTTCCACTTCCTTAACTATACATGGGGAGTTGAATCACATCATAGTAGCCTCTCATCACATGTTTACCCCAACACACCAATTAACCTGGGTAAATGTGGGAGGAGAGTGTTACAAAGTTGTATCAGAGCATGGTTCACACCTTGGACTAGATGGGTGGTGTGTTGGTCATGATACATGTGGGTTTGATATGTGTTCTTTATGCTTGTGGTCTATGTTCTTGTTGTGTATACATGGTAGTATTCATGGTTGCAGTTGTGTTGCCATGTAAAAGTTGATGGTGTTGTTGTTGGATGTAGTCGTCATGAGTGTATGTTGGTTATGCATATTAGTGTTTATATGTTGTTATGATAGATTGACATGGAGATAGTTGTTGTGCATAAAGTCATGGTATGTGGTTGGTATGATCATGGATTGATAATTGGATAATGGTTGAATGGTGATTACTGATAAACCTCGGTATTTCAACAAGAATGCTACAACTCTGAAGGCTATCGAATTTAATTATCAACCCAGGGTTCGTAAAAAATTAATAGGTATCAGCACTATATGTGTAGCATACAATTTGTTCTTCCTTTAATGGAGTGCATGTACTGAAACCAAATCCTAAAATAATTGTAGAAAAATAAATGATTGAAATGGAAAACTTAACCTATTGCAAGAAATAAAGTACAATGAAAGAAACATATTCTAATTGCATAAAGATCATGAAATAAATGTAAAAGAAAAGTAATTCAAACCTATTTATCACATGTGATGATTTAAGCCAACTGAGCATGTAGTCTGACCTAGGGAGTATTAAGTACCATGTGAATGTGTGAATATAAAAAAACTCTTTTTTTTAATCTTTTTGTTTTATAAATACAAATCTTAATCCTCACTTATTCTTTGGCAGGGGAGACAAGTATGGAGGAAGAGGGTTAATATGTTGTTCATGGCATGGACATCAAGTAAAGGCCTACTCCCAGCTTCAATGATTATTTTTCTCAATTCGGGCTCAAAACACGTCGCTACAGGATTTCCTACCAGATGTACTAGTTCTCTTATAGGATCCCCTGTTTTACTACATGATGTTACAAATTTACTATACGAAATTATAATTCATCGAATGACCAAGAAAATCAAATCGAAATTGGATGTGACAAAAATTTTATTGACTAGGATGTCTTAGGTCTCCATTCCAAGTGGAATCACTCAAAAAGACCACTGTTAACCCATGCTAAAAAATAGCAGAAAATTATTAATCTGAAAATCAAAAATTTGAGAACTAGTGAGCTAGTAAATCCATAAAATGTGTAACCTAATGAAGTGAAAATGAAATGGGGTAAACTTTGTTATTAAATCGAATATTTTTGTGATATAATACAAGTGGAATCAACTTTATTGAATCTCATTCACATGATCTAAAAAATGCCATAAATTTACTGCTAGTTGCCACAAAGGAGTTCCAAAAATCTAAATTTGGGAATAAGAAGACTAATACAAGTAGCTCAATTATTACTATGACCTTCCAAATCTTTTCCAAGTATGAAATGATGTTTGTGATCCTGCAAAATAACTTACATCAACCATTTAACCAAATCCTGCAACAAGAAGTAGAAAGAAACAAAAATACGAGATACATGTGAATAAGAAGTGAAAAGAAGGAAAGAAAATGATACAAAAGGGCTTTGAGACTCTTGGGATGGCCAAGCCCAAGGAAACTTAGAGACCTATGGAGCATAACAAGATTCAGAAGCTGAACATGACACCAATCTTCATTATTTTCATCAATGCAATTACATCCCTGCAAGAAAATACAATGGAGCTGCAAAAATACGAGTTCTCTCCACAAAAGGACTAATGAAAATCTCCCTCTAGAGGAAAATTTGACTTGGTACTTATAAAAAATGATTAGGAATCATTCCCCATGAATGGAGGATGCTGGTCCCACTAAAATTCCTTGATTAGTGGATCTGGTTCCCAATACTAGGAATCTGCATTAAAATGCAGGGAACACATTCCTAAATTTATCCAATCATTAGAGTTCCACAATTTGTACCATAATTCCTTAATATCTTGTTGATTTATTATTTAATAGTGATCATCGTGTAGTAGGGAGCAAGCCCCTAAATTATCTCCTCCTTCAAATCTTCATAAATTTCCCAATATTCTCATAATATTTCACAAAAATAAATAATGTTAGGCTCAAATATGCAATTATTCATAAACCTTCATGATGAATACATTAAAGTTAAAAATACATTATCTAATGAAAAAAGGGAGGTTTAATGTGCTGAAGGATGGTCATAGGCCTTAATTTATGTTTAATTTAGAGACATGGGCCTTAATTTATGTCTAATTTAGAGGCCCATCATAACCCCGTGCTGAAAGTGTTACTCTTCCTCTTAGTCGCTTAGTGACCTCATTGCGCCTCATTCATGACCATGGTGGTCTCTCTCTTGTGCATTAAGAATCTTGGCTATAAGTTATGAAAGGACAAGCCCGAAAACATATGTGTGTAAAGAAAAATCCTTATTTCTTGAGACCAATGGTTTGCCTTCTTCCCCTTATTCGACATGGTTGATGAATATTTTTTAGTTTGGCAAGGTCTTCCACATCCTTATCAACCTTCTGCTACCTTGGTCCACCATTAAGAAACCTATGAAACCTTCAAAATGTCTTTATATGAGAACCTAGACACCAAGTAGTAATTCCTATCAAAACTATTGGAAACCCTTTTTGAGCATAAATGATAGTCTGAGCCTAGGACATGCCCTCAACTTGACTCTCATGCCTTTTTCTCATTTCTGTAACATCTTTCAGGACTTGGACAACATCTAGAAAGAGATTAGAGACCTCTTGGAAAGTCTCTTTTCATCATTGCAGTTTGAGTTCTGTTTTGATGGTGGATGCTTCATTTCCTTTTGTTTCCTTCTTCTTATCTCTTGTGGCCTTGGCAGTTGCCTAATGGCCTTGGAGTTCATGTTTTCATTAGGTCTCTCTTAGGCGCTGTCATTTTGGGTTTTAGCACAATTTTTTCTTCCTTCCTTCTTGTAGTAGCATTCTATCTTCCTGTAGTATTCATTCCTTTTTCCTTCAAAATCTTCTAATTGTATGGGAGTGATGAGAAATGATGTAGGTTTGTGAAATTGGAGAGGATGCTCTGTTTGTTTTCTCAATAAATTTTCAGGGTGAGATAAGGTTTATTCTTGAAATTATGAAATGGGATGGAGGAATGATGGATAGATAGTGAATATGAAGTGGATGGAGGGATTGGAGTGTTGTGGTGACTTGGACATTCAAAAAAAATCTTCTTTTAAATGTTGTCCTCATTCCTTTAAATCATCACCCTTCATAATTTCACTTTTCAACCATTGCATGAGTGATGGACTGAGTTGCAATTAACTAGTTGAAGGTGGCTAAGACTGTTGAGCCATCCTTAGCTTATAAAACCTCACATCTCATGCATTGAAAAAAAATTTCTAACTATAATCTGCTCAAGGGAAGAGGTCAAGAATATTGCGTAACTGTACCTAACCGATGGTTGTTTGAGAGACATGCATGCTGCTGCTGAGTTGATGTTGGTGTGCTTCTAATAACATAAGTACATCTTCTTGACTACCTTTCTCTTCTTTGTTGATCTTATTTTGCCGATGAGTTGTCTTCTTATTGATGTGCAGGTGATGGCTTCCTCTGTTGCTGTTGAGCTCTAGAGGAGTCTCATTTTGCCTGTATTTATGATTATCCTCTTTCAATAGTGGTGCTAAAGATTAGGTCTAAAGCCTATTTTTACTTCCAAATAGGTTGTTGTAGCTGCCCCTTTTTTTTAATGTTTGTGTCCTTTCTTTGTTGGAGGGTAAATAGGTAGTGGAATGAGTGGAAGGTGTGGCCATAGAGTGGCATGGTCATGATGGGTGTTGGCTGAGATGTGCTAATGTGAATGTCCTTTTTTCCTATTTCAAAATAGGCTTGCATCATAATTTTTCCATTGGATTGCCTTTCCTGTAGATTTTCCAAACTTCCTGTAGTACTACAGGAAAATCCTGTAGTAATTCAGGACAACCTCTTGTAGCAGACTTGTTTTTTCCATATCTCCCAAGTGGTAGAATGGATTGACCTGAAACATTCTGATCATGTTTCCATCATCATTATGCAACTCCCCATAAAAAAAACGGTGGACAATGGATGCACGAATCTCGAGAAAAACTCAAAATGGTTAAAGGTGATGGAGGTCGATTTTTTGGGAATGTGCACTGGAATTTACTGCAATTTCTTAGGCATGTTACCGTCATCCATATGCATCTCCCCATGAAACCCATTTTTAAATGGATGCATGGTTTTCAAGTTATGGAAAAAATAAATTTCTTCTCTATGTATTTTTGTTTCTTGTAGTAAAACAGAACCTTCCTGTAGTTTCTTAGGACAACAACCAAACAGAATGGGAAAATATTGATAATGATGGGTGGATGGTGGAAATAGATGAGGGTGATGGATTGGCATGGCCTTGGCCTTATTTGAGCATTTGAGCAAAGGAGGAGAAAGTCAAAATTTGACTTCTTTTGGCTAGGCTTAACCTATTTTTTCTTTCTTTGGTGGCAACTTAATAGTACCTTGTAGATGTTGGAGAGCACCTACATTCATAAAAGAGATACATGGAGCAAGGATTTTTTTATATTTTTTTCTTTCTTTTTCTTTCTAGGCCTACTAGTCGCCTCAATGAGGTTTTCGAAAAGTAGGTCTACTTGGGTGCCTCAAAGGATGTTTTCACCTAGGATCTCTTTTGTTTTATTTTTTCCCAACCCATTGACTACCTTATGGAGGTTTTCAATCAATGAGCTAATCTAAGGCGCCTCAAAGGAGAATTTAAACTGAGATTTTTATTTTTTTCTCTTATTTTTCATTTTTTTTTCTACCTTGCCTTACTTGAAAAACAAAATCACTTTCAAGTATAAGAATACTTCCAATGGAGCCATGTGCACATCAAGATGACCGACAAAATGATGTGTAGGCTTGAAATGTATGCTTTGACATGTACCTAGATTTTAGAGACCAAATGATTTAACTTTGAAAGTATCAAGCATAGTTGAAGAAGATAGTGATTCTCCATCTTGTTGATTTTCTAGAACCAAACCTCAATATAACTTTGATTTCCTATGTTTTCTTGCTTATCTGGATCATTATTCATGTCGTCTTATACCATGACATTCAAAACTTCCTCTTTTTGCTGATTTTTCTCTTGAATGCATGGAGGATTTGATGCTAACCATGAGGGAGCTCTCTCGATCTCTGATTTTGATGTTACTCTTCATCAAGTGCAGCCCATGATTTTGTGGTCTTCTCATTTGAATATTCTTCTTTTGGATGTGGTCATTCAATGATATCAAGATAATAACTTTTTTGCAATACTCTTCCTGGGCTATGGTGAACACCATTGATCTCAAGAGGAGACGTTTGGAAGTGTTGTACATTAGCATTGTAAGTGGGCTAATCTACTTCAATGTGTGGGTTTCTAAATGGTGGTACAGGTAGCTGAGTGGGAGTGGATATTTATGATGGATGTGGTTGGGGTTGTGGTTGTTCTGGAGATGAATGGTAGGGATAACATGGAGTTGGGTATGGAGGATACTGCGGAAAATATTGAGGATATTGTGGATGGCTCCCATAAGATCCTTGCTAACCTTATTGCCAAGATTGGTTTTGGGGTTGAGATGACCAATTTTTCCAAGGAAAGGGTGTGTTCCAATTACTTTGAGGTGGATATTCATAACCTTGAAATTGTGAATTAGGCTCTTGCATCATACACGGTTGACAAGGCTGCCATGGTCCTCTTGGAGCTACATAACATAACTACATTGGTAATTGACTGCTCCATTGTCCTCTTTGTGAACTTCCTTCAACCTTGGTAATGAGGAGCAACATATAATATCAAGTGCTTTGACATGGACAACACGAATATCAACATATTTTTTCTCATTTTGTGTTATTAACATTTCAACTTGTTCACTTATATTGCTAAGAATTTATGTTTTAAAGTTATTAAGCAAATTTCCAAGTTTAGCTTGACTTACTGATCTTGATGTTGATTTACCTACTCTTTCCCTTCCTCTTGATATGTGTTTGCATGTTTCACAAATGTCTTGAAGTTATAATTGATATACATCACCTCTACTCATGAGATCAAGGAGATTAATCCATTCATCCCTAATTGTTCTTAGTAAGAGGGTTTTTAGTGTGTTAGATCCTAAATCATGCAGTTTTCCCCTCTTAACATTATGCATGAACCTTTCTATTAGATCCCCTAGACTCTCATATTCTTTTTGTTTCATTCTAAATATTTCTTATTTAATATCATGATCTTTATATTTTTCTAGAAATATATTTTGCATATCATTCCATGATCTTATTGAATTAGTCCCTAAACTTGTGAACCATTTAAGAGATCTATCCTTCAATGTTGCTGGAAAAAATCTCATTCTTGAGTTTTTAATAAATAATCATAAGATCTACAAACAATTTCAAATTCAAAGAGAAAGGTTCCTAGGTCCTCTCACCTTAGACCATGAAATTTTGGAAGAAAATATGGAGGGATGTTTTTCATGTGCACACTACAAGCAGTATCTTGAAAGGGAAATTTGAGAGGATCTTCCTCATTGTGATCATCTCCATCCATTTCTTCTACATTGTTTGCCATCATCTTCTTCTACCTACAAAAGTGAATGGTGATGTGGCTCTTACTACAACATGTGATCAAATTGGTCGGGGGGGTGGTGGGGGAGGGTTGTGGGTTGTATGGAGATTTTATTTTATGATTGAATGAAACTATAATGCAATGCATTTTCTACTTTTGAAATTAAATATGCCAAATGCAAATATTTTTTGATTTTTGTAGAAAGTAAAAAGAAATGAATCAACTAGGGAAGAAAATAATGCATACTTTGACACCTCCATGATAATGACACCAAAATGTGATGAGCCTTGGTATTGCAACAAGAATGCTACAACTCCCAAGGCTACTGACTTTAATTATCAACCCAGGGTTCGTACAAACTTAAGAGGTATTGGCACTATATGTGCAGCATACAATGTGTCCTTTCTTTTCTATCATGACATAATGGAGTACATGTAATGGAAACAAATCCTAAACTAATTGCAGAAAACAAAATGCTCGAAATGGAAACATTAACCTATTGCAATAAATAAAGTACAAGGAAAGAAACATATTTTAATTGCATAAATATCATGCACTAAATGTAAAAGAAACCTAAATTAACCCCATTTATCATATGAGATGATTTAAACCAACTTAGCATGGATTCTAATCTAGGGAGAATTAACTGCTATATGCATGTATGAATATAAGATTAACTCTTTTTTTTTAATCTTTTTGTTTTATAAATGCAAATGTTAGTCCTCATTTGTTCTTTGGCAGGGGATACAGGTATGGAGGAAGAGGGTTAAAATGGTGTTGATAGCATTGAGGTCAAGTAGAGACCTAATCCCAGCTTCAATGATGATTTTTCTCAATTTGGGCTCAAAATAGGCCACTACACGATTTCCTACAGGATGTACTAGTTTTCGTACAGGATCCCCTGTTTTACTATAGGATGTTACAGATTTACTATACGAAATTATAATTCATTAAATGACCAAGAAAATCAAATCCAAATTGGATGGGAAATTTTTTTTATTGACTAGGATGTCTTAGGTCTCCATTCCAAGTGGAATCACTCAAAAATACCTCTGTTAACCCATGCTAAAAAATAGCAGAAAATTACTAGTCTAAAATCAGAAATTTGAGAACTAGTGAGCTAGTAAATCCATCAAATGGGTAAATTTTGTTATTAAATAGAATTTCCTTTTGATCTAATACAAGTGGAATAATATTGATTGAAGCTTGCTAGCATGCTCTAAAAAATAACAGGAATTTACTGCTAGTTGCCACAAAGGAGTTCCAAAAATCTAGATTTGGGAATAAGAAAACTAATCTAAGTAGCTCAATGATTACTATGGCCTTCGAAATATTTTCGAAGGATTAAATTATGATTGTGATCCTAAAAAAGAACTTACATAAAACATTTAACCCAATCTTACAACAAGAAACAATTAATACTAAATGCAAAAGTAGAAAGAAATAAAAACAAGAGATGTGTGTGAATAAGAAGTGAAAAGAAGGAAAGAAAATGATACAAAAGGGCTCTGAGGCTCCTGGGATGGCCAAGCCCAAGGAAAATTAGAAACCTCTGGATGAAAACAAGATTTAGAAGCTGAACATAACACCAATCTTCATTATTTTCATCAATACAATTACATCCCTGTAATAAAATACAATGGAGCTACAAAAATACGAGTTCTCTCCACAAGAAGACTAATGAAAATCTCCCTCTAAAGGAAAATTTTACTTGGTACTTATAAAAATTGATTAGGAATCATTCCCCATGAATGGAGGAAGCTGCCCCACAAAAATCCCTTTATTAGTGGATCTGGTTCCCAATAGTAGGAATCTGCATTAAATCGTAGGGATCACATTCCTAGATTTTCTCAATCATTGGAATTCCATAATCTGTGTCATAATTTCATAATATATTGTTGATTTATTATTTAATAGTGATCCTAATGTAGTAGAGAGAAAGTCCCTAAATTATCTCCTCCTCCAATTCTTCATAATCTCCCCAATATTCTCATAATATTCCACAAAAATAAATAATATGAGGCACAAATATGAAATTATTCATAAAACTTCCTAATGAATATATTAAAGTTAAAAATACATTATCTAATGCAAAAAGACAAGTTTAATGTGTTGAAGGATGATCATAGGCCTTAATTTATTTTTATTTTAGAGGCATGGGCCTTAACTTATGTTTAATTTAGAGGCTCGTCAATTATATGTTGTTATGATTATGATTATACATGTATCATGCTAATATTCTTGATATTTCATATGAGATATCCTACCCTGAGATATATAGAGTTATGTTGATTATATTATGTTTTGGTTTAAGCTGACATGGTATGCTTGCAAGAAAAAGATCAAATATGACTAACAAGATAGTAGACTATAGTTCACAAGACTCTCCCCTTGGATCAGATGAGTAGTGTGGTGTTGGGCACTCTTCTAATATAACATACACATTGAGTAGCTTGAAGAAAGAAATAAGAAGTTGCAAGGAAGATAATGACATAATCATTCAAACACGGGAGAAAAAGAAGAAGTCAATGCATTAATACTTCATAGTTTGTTGAAATTGCAGAGACAAGGAACACTTAGCATCAACCATGGGAAGGAGGATAGAACCAATGAGGCATATGGAAGTAGGTCTCATGGTGAGCACAATTCATATAGGGATTACACGATCCAAGATGGCAGGCTCTTGGATACTTCAGATAAGAGAGGTGATGGCAACAAGTTCTATTCTACTTTTGGCTCTCACAAGCACTATGATCGTCATCGTTATCATCCTTATAGGAGGAGTGATAGGGGATATTTTCCATATGGTTTCAAGAATCCATCTACCTTTGATGGGTGTTTGAAGAAGTCAGAGGATGTAGAGGCATGGCTACTTGGGATGAAGAAGTTTTTTGAGCTGCATGAATACATTGAGAATAAGAAGGCCAAAATAGTTATCATTAGCCTCAAAAGGAAACCAGACATCTGGTGCGAAGATGTGAAATAGGTTAGAGACATTGTGATAAGAGAATTGAGTTGGCATGAATTCAAGAGACTTTTCAGGAAGAAATACTTGTCATAGAGGTACTATGACAACAAAGCCAAGGAGTTTTATGAGCTAAAGATGGGATCAATAATAGATGAGGAGTATATGGCCAAGTTCTTGGATTTATTGAGGTATGCACAATATCTTAAGGATGAGAAGGATAAATTTTAGAGGCTTATCAGTGTATTTCGATTAGAGTTTAGAGATCGAATTAAGTATGATGAGCCTCGGTCACTTGAGGAAGTTATTGGGAAATTGAGTCAATTTTATGAGTAGTTAAAGCGAAAGATAGAATCGCAACAGGGATGGAAAGGGAAAGACAAAGCTAAACGTAAATGGAAGCCGAAAAGGACAAGGCCTTAGGATGCAGGTGAGAATGAAAATGTTGCACCTAATAAGAAGTTCAATGTAGTTAGATAGGGACATGGGTCACAACATAGAGGGAAGCAAAATAAAGGTGATAGTATGGGACCATTACAATGTTGGATATGTGGCAAGGAGCATCTCAAGAGAGATTTTCTGTAGTATCAGGGTGATAGGCCTCAGATCTAAAATGCATAGGAAGCGTAGATAGCTGGGGATGTTGGGAAGTAGGAGGATTAAGAGGCAACTGTTATCGATATGGATGGTAAGATTATTCATCAAGTTATTTATTTGTTATTGACTCTAGATCTAGTTATAGTTATGTTAGTCCTGACCAAGTGGATAAGTGTAGTTCGAATAAAGAAGTGCATGCAGAATCCTGGTTATTGCAGTTGGCTACATGTACAAATAAGACAATGTATCACTAGGTAAGATCTTGTGCATTCAAGTTGAATGGTATACCTACCTTAACAAGTTTGAATGTATTATCGTTGGGATCATATATTACACGTTTGGGTATTGATTGCTTGTATTTTATAAGACCAAAGTGGATTGTTATGACAATGCCATTGAGTGTTTGGATGACAATGGAGAATATAGAATCTTGCAGGGTAAGAAGAAGGTAACATCAATTATAATGGTGACAGTTATGCAGGAAAAGTGTAGTCACAAAAAAGGGTGTGTGTTATTTTTAATGCATATTTCTAGTGATAAATTTAAGGATTTTGAGGACACAGAGGTATTGAGAAGGTGCTCGATCTTGAAACAGTTTCAGGATGTATTTCGTGCAAATATTTCAGAGTTTCCTCCTCACAAAGAAGTAGACTTTTCCATTGAGTTGGTACTAGGGGCAGCACTAGCATCGAAGGCACCATATAAGATGGGAACACCAAAGTTATTAGAGCTAAAGTTACAGTTGAAGGAAATGCTTGACACAAGATAAATTAGACTAAGTGTATCACCTTTGGGTGAACTAGTTTTTTTTGTGAAGAAGAAGGATGGTACTCTCAGGATATGCATTGATTACAGGTAGTTGAACAAGGTGACCATCAAGAACAAGTGTTTGTTCCCTAGGATTGATGACTTGTTTGATTAGTTGAATGGAGAAATAGCTTTCTCAAAGATTGAATTGAGATTCAGATATCATCAAGTACACATCAATGAAGAGGACATTTACAAGACAACTTTATGGACCAGGTATGGGCATTATAATTTTGTTGTAGTTCCATTTGGTTTGACTAATTATCTAGCTATTTTTATGTTCTTGATGAATAGTGTGTTGCTTCCTTATTTGGATAAGTAACTTTGTTATTGTATTCATTGATGACATCTTGATATATTCTAAACATGAGGAAGAGCATGCCAATCACTTAACAACATTGTTGATATTACTAAGACAGCAATAGTTGTATGCCAAGCTTAGAAAATAAAATTTGTTTCATACAAAGGTAAATTACTTGGGACATGTTTTTTCTAAGGAAGGCATTAGAGTGGATCTAGAGAAGATAAGGGCTATCATAGAGTGTGAAGCTCCTAGAAATGTGGATGAGGTAAAATAATTCATGGGGCTAGTAGGTTATTATAAGAGGTTCATCAGGGACTTCTCTCTCATTGCATATCCTATTATGTCACTGTAGAGGCAAGGTAAGAAATTTGAATGGATAGAGAAATGTGCAGCCAATTTTGGTCAATTGAAGCAGTTGTTGATGAATGATCTAGTGTTAGAGATTGCAGATCCAAACAAAGAGTTTGTGGTGCGTATATATTCTTGCAAGAGAGGAATTGGTGGAGTCTTAATACAAGAATGAAATGAAGTGTGTTATAAGTCACATAAATTGAATGAGCACAAGTAGATTTATCTGACACATGATCTTGAGTTGGCAGCAATTATCCATGCATTGAAGATGTGGAGATGCTATCTTCTTGGTAGGAGGTTTGTATTGATGATTGATCACAGTGGACTCAAGTACCTATTTGACCAACCGAATTTGAATTCCAGACAATCTAGATGGTTGGCCATTATTAGTGAGTTTGACTTTGAGATCAGGTACATCAATGGTAAGGAGAACATGCTTGCATATGCTCTTAGCAGTAGAGTATAGATCAATCATATAACGGCTCTGATTTCTTATGGGATAGACTTACAAGATTAGATTTTATGTGAATGCCAATAGGATGGAAGGTACATGGAGCTTATGCATAGGTTACATCAAGGTATAGGTGGTAATGATGTGGACTATCGTCTTACAACAGATGGTTTAGTCAGATTTAGGGATAGGATATATGTGTTGAATGACAGTGAGCTCAAGAAGATTATCTTATGAGAGTTTCACAAAAAACTATATTCAAGTCACCTAGGATACCATAAGCCATTGATAGCAGTGAAGAAGTTTTATCATTGGCTGAATCTGAAGAAGGAAGTGGTAGAGTTTGTGGCTAGATGTTTGCATTATCAGTAAGTGATAGTCGAATGTAAGTGATGAGCCTCATCATTGGGTAACCATATGGACCTTAATACACCTCCAAGATTATTAAAATCAGCTCTTCTCATAATTCCTCACATACTTTAATTATATTTTTCTTAATGAGATGAGTAAAAGTAGCATGTTATGTCTAGTGGTCTAATGTGCATTGATTGCAAGTTTTGGAGAGAAAATCATGGAAATTTTGGCTAATTAAGGGAAGAAACTCAAATGAGACAAGGAGGAGAGATTATAGGAGGTAGAACCTCCTCATTTAATCCTCACTCATTCAAATATTACTCAATCAATTCACACTAGCTTGGAATTGCAAGAATTTGAGTCATGGATATCATGGGTAGCCGATCTAGTGACAGTTAAGAGACAGTTCATCTTGAGTTTGGGAGCCAAGCCTCCCTAGATGTAAGGAAGTCATTGGAGAATTTAGTTGTATAAATAAAGAGACCTAAAGCCTCATTATGATTCATATTTTTTATGTAAGAGCACTAAGCATTTTCGAGTTCAAGTTTTGTGGAAAAACATTGTTATGTAATTTTTTTGATATGATAATGAGAATGAGCAGTTCCTTGATCAAACACTAAGTTGACTCAGAGGGTTGAAGCTCTTGGGTTAGGGCCCAACCCTAGCAACAAAGGCTCCTCTTCTTGTATTTGTACTCTTAGGTTATTTCTTAGATTAATTGTTGAATTGGTTTTAGCATTGTTTTGTTGCAAGTAGTTGTGAATTTTATTAGTTTTCTTCCATTTGTGCATTGCTTTAGCAATAGCTTAGAAAGATAAAGGAATACCAAAAAAGGTTCATAGCAGGTGGATTTGGCTTCACTACTCCCTTAAGGGACCATGGTTTCAGGAAATAACTCCTATGCAGCCCCAAAAAGATAGAATTATGATTTCTTATGGAACTTAGGGTTTTTTGCTACTTAGGCTAGCATCCTTTTAGTTTTCAGGAATAGAATTCAGTTGTCATTTCAGATATCTCCATCTTTGCATAGTGCTTCACAATATTTTGGAGGTATTTACATGCATGATGTAGTGTCCTATCAAGGGTGCTAGATTGGGCTAAATTTATTATCAACTAGGGTGTGTATACTTAGAGGCGTGTGCCTAAAATATATAGACATAAAGGATCTACTCTAGGCCTATTATTCCTAAGTACAGTGCTGAGACTAGATCTAATATTAAACTATCAATCAAATCTTTAACTAAGCATCAAACCATATGTCATTAACAACTAAAATGCAATCCATAACATGCTGTGTATCACTGTATGTAAAGGCTTCGGTCCCCTTACAGAAACACCAAACATGAAACCCCTATTTAATGGCACTCAACAGTCATGAATATTTATTATAAACATGCAAAGTAAAAATCATAAGCATCGTCCATAGCAGTGCTTTACGAAGCAAGCCTGGATCGAATCCTTTACAGGATATGATTGACAATCCAGATGAGGGTTTGTTCAAGCGCATACATAGACATCTAACAGCGCATTCATAAACACAAACGTAAGCATCAATCAAATCCCTGTGCATATAAATCGATATCAAATATCATTCAAACGCTTGACTGTAAAATGTAATTAAAGTAACAATGTAAATGCAATGTAAACGTAATTAAAATATCGGTATACCATGCATGCAGGGCCCGTCCGTGTTATTGGCACACCGAGATTGTTACTCCACGATCACAGTATCAAACAACGCACAGAGATTATAATGCAATCTTATATTAAATCAAAAGCTCTGTTCTGAGGCGACAAGAAATGTATATATAAAATGTAAGGTTTGAAGTATCAAAAGGTAAACTAACATATAACCAAGTTTGGCCTTTTAATTACATACATTCACATCCTTTGGAAAATGGATGTTTATCCATGGGCGGCTGTTGCTGCTTTTACAAAAATGCAAAGATGTTCCTATCCTAACTTACGCTCATAAAAACTAGGAAACAACTAAAAATTGAATTGACTGTAACTGTGTGTTGTTGCTGCCTTTGTGCCAACATGCCATAGTTGACCAGGCATTGACCGTGCATATAGGAGGGATGTTTCCGCTGCGGGATAGGTGCTTGTCCATGCTTGGACATTCCTCTTTTCGCCCATACCTTTCGCTCTGGCTTGGCTGTCATGCCACATGTCAAACGATAAGCCATTTACAGGTTGTTGAGACTTCCTGTAGTTATTTAGGCCAAAAATCCTAATTTATTAACACAAAACCCCTAAATCAATTTAAATGCAATTCAACAACTATAAAACTATTAATTAATCAATTTCCAAGGCATTTGAGGGATGAATGATGAAAAGAGGTAGGAAATGGTCATGTTTTGGGAGGGAATAAGGGGTCATAGAATGGTACCAACATCTCTCCCCGATTTAATGACTTA
This sequence comes from Pinus taeda, assembly GCA_000404065.3. Classification (NCBI taxonomy): domain Eukaryota; kingdom Viridiplantae; phylum Streptophyta; class Pinopsida; order Pinales; family Pinaceae; genus Pinus; species Pinus taeda. Next base: position 3,590 of record APFE030338012.1, on the reverse strand, counting down.
GCATGTCCTCATGCTAACCCTGAAGTGCTTCCTTTAAACTCGGTCCCTGCCTGTACCTCTACTGCCTTGAGTAATGTGTCTACGTTCTTCTTCACCTGGGCATCTTTCTGGTCATGGAGCTCTTGCTTCAGTCTTCTGTACTTTTACTTGAGGGTCTTCTTTTGGTTGTACCACTTGGTGGCCCACTTGCAAATGTCTGTCTGCTCAGCCTCCAGCTCATTAACCCACTCTTTTAACTTTTCATTTTTCTTTTGAATTTCTTTGCTCTATGTACGGAGCATTTCATTTTCCTTTTTAATAACTTTCTCTAACATGTTGGCCTCCATGAGCTCCTCTTTTAGTTTTTCGATTTGTCTCTCTAATTTCTTCTGCTTCTTACTGGGAGGTGGTGACCCTCTTTCATGTTTATTATTACTCTCGACCACTATATCAGCTCCTGGGGGTGAATGGCTTTCAATATATACATCGGCTCCTGGCCCTGGTGGTGAATGATCACTGCTCTGAATGTCCATCTGTATAGGTGCATTAGATTATTCTTGCAACTGAACTTTCGATGACCTTCTCGTTCTTCTTGAGTAAGTGGTGAAGACTTTGTCTTGTTCTGCCCTTTTTGCATCTTCCTTTCTCATTTGTCTGGTCCTTATGCTGCTCACAGGTGGGGGTATCTTGTTACCTCTGGATGATGCTAGAATCTCCTCATCAATGTCTTTATTAAACCTTGAGTTTTCTTGTGATTTCTCTTTGTCTTCCTCATTCCTAATTTGGTTGGCAGCTAAGAACTCTTTCCATGTCTTCCCTCTTCTTTGCATTTCATCTTCAATGAGAATTTTTATTAAACCAAAATGGTATAAGCTTTTGTCCTCATTTCCTTTCTGCTTTTGGATGGTTTTGGACATCTTGGTTAGGCTCTGCAATAAGAAATATGGTAAACTAATGACACATTGTTTCTTTATGTGCAGCAACAGCTTGATGTGATACAAATAGACAATGTTGTAGCGGCCCTCACAGGTCACAAACTTTTGAAGTATGTAAACCATTTCGTCCCAAGGATGCATTAGCCAACTTCTTGGGACGCCCTTATTCCAGTTGACCGCTGAGACTCGTGACCTGGACATGAATTGGGTCCACGATTTTTCTTTGAACTGTTTGGTTTTGAAGTTCTTTTCTCCCTCTGGGCTAACCCCTGTTGCTTGGGCAATGGTGTCCTCTGAGAACCTGAATGAGAAAGTGCCTATCAAGGCTTTCTCCCCATTAAACGTGAAGGCAAATTGCTTGGAAACTTCTTCATTGCTTCCATGGAATTTTTCTAAAAAGGGTAGCCACTGTATTTCCCTCGGAATTGAAATACAGTCCTCGTGGTACTGAGAGCTATCAAATACAATTGGCTTGACCCTATTTGTCATCTTGGCAGAGGGTCGAGCTTCCTAACTTGCGAATTTGACAAGGAAGTCTGAGTTTATTACTTGAGATAGTCGCTCCTTTATGTTCACTGTAATGCTGGGTCGGCTTGTTATGTATGTCGATGAGATTCGAAACTGGACGCGTTCTTTGCCCTCGGTCCTTGCTGTGGAAGCTTATGCACCAGCGTATGTAAATGGAGTTATACACCAACGTATATAATCCTGAGAACGAGTAAAATGACCACTTTTTTCTCCTTTGTTCATGAAGCTCGATTCAGAATGTATTCAATTTAAAAAAACAGAGGAATAATGATAGTATTGCTTGCATAAGTGTTATGATAGGATCGTTGAGAGGTGTATATACGTCGGGTGGTGAATCATCATTCGGCCCATGCAACATAATGAATAGGCCTGCTGTCACTTGCCTTGGTATAATTACCATTTTTATTTTTTATTAATTTTTTTCAAAAATATTGCCACGTGTCCTTTTGGTACTCATCTAACGGGAGGTGTAGATTTAGGAAGTGGATATGGCGGTAAATGGCTGTAGGATGCTTAGGGAATATTGGAGTGAGGGGTGAATGAATTTTAAAGTAGGAAGTAGGTTGGAGTAGGGAAGAATTAGGGGAAAAAGAGAGGATGGGAATAATGTGCCTTTGGAATTAATTATAACAGTCATAGCTATTAGAATTAACATAAAAATTAAGCTAAGAAATTAAGTGTTAAAAACAAGGAATGTATTACACTGTTTGACTGTTGTTGCATTGACATGCTGAGTAGAGCTAACTCTTGACTGTTGTTTTATTTTCTTTGCTGTTCATAACAGGTCCCTTGAGGTATGTTTGAATGCAACAGGTCCCTCTGCAGTGCTGAAGATGTTC
>APFE030338006.1:0-21777 GCA_000404065.3 Pinus taeda | reverse complement strand
AAAAACTTACTTAAAGCATTCCCCTCACCCCTAGTATTTATGGGCTTCCAAAACTTCAAAAATTCAGGGTTTCCTTGAGACCTATTTTTAGCACAATAGATAGGTCTAATCATCTTCTTGCTAAATTCTCGGCTCAAAATCTTAAACCTCTTGTTGTTCACACTAATTCCTTTGTTAATGACTCCAATTCCTTTGCTAAATAATTGAATGATATCAAGGTGGACCATCTGGATTTGTTAGTAAGTTTTGAGGTTGTTTCCCTTTATACAAAAATCCATATCCAAGAGGCCATTGATGTCATAAATAGAATCACTCACACTCACACTACCAAATTAGTTGCCCTATGCCTCACCTCAACTTTCTTCAATTTACAAGGTGATTTCTATGAAGAATATTGTGGGGTTGCAATGGGTTCCCCTATTTACCCTACAGTTGCAAACTTATTCATGAAGGATTTTCTCACCAAGGATTTAGCCTCAACTCAATTTTTCCCTAAGAAGTGGAAGACGTTTTTTGATGATACTTGTGTTATTTTCCCCCATGGATACTAGAAATTAGACTTGCTTCTTAGCAACATTAATTCCCTATCCGACTCCATCAAATTCATGATGGAGGTTGACTTGAATGGGTGCTTTCACTTCCTTGATATCCTCTTCTCTATAATGAATGATGGTGATGTTTCTCACCAAGATTTTTGTAAAAAAACTCACACAGAACATTATCTTTATGCCACTTCTCATCACTTTCCAGCGTAAAAAATTGGATTCTTATCACTTTTATAACACGTGCTCCCAGCTCTCCGGCACCCACAGAGGAGCAAATTGAAGCCAGGGCAGAGATGGGTAGCATGCTGCATTTGAATGAGCCCATAATTATGCCAGAGAAGCTGACTATGGCCCAGGACAGGGCAGAAGCCACCACCTCTGCTCCTCAACAACACATAGAGCCCAATCTGCCGGATTTTTACCATGCCAATACTCTCTATCCAAAATTGCCTCCTGGCATGAAGTTGGAGGATGTCTCAGAGGGTATGGAAATATCCTGGGAGCCTCTGGACGAATTCAAAGAATATAAGCTAGAGAAGGACAAGTAAACAGTCCTCCGTCGCAATTTTTGAAGGTTTTCTCATATCCTGTTGATCTCTTCTTCAATTTTGTGGTCGCATCAATGGTCTTCCTCATGGTCGAGTGGATAAGCACAGCTGGGTGCAGTTTTGTCTGTTGGTTGGATCGCTCAGTTTGGTTGGTTTCTGTTGGTCTGTCGAGTCCGGTCTGAATGCAGTTTTGCTCTTGGTGCGGGCTATGGCTCAGCGAATGACGCCTGTTTGAAGGATTTCAATATCAAGGCATGCAGCCCCAATCGTGGGAAAGGAAATTTTGGCTGCAGAAGCTCGTTCAGAAATTTTGTAAGACATCTTTTTGAACATGAACTCTCCACTTCTCAATCTTCTAGTGTAAGAGGCGCTAGCCTCAGTGGTTCTCTTAGTTTTGTTGCGAGTTTGACAGAGAGCTGCAAGCCTCAATGGCGCTCTGAGAGGTTTCGCCCTCTTGTATATATTTTTTCTTCTTTAATATAAATAGATTAGCCTTTGCGTAGAGAAAAAAACAGGTGCTCTCAAAATTTCTGACGAGATCCACCTCGAGCAATACAAGTCTCATATTTGTAAATTATTTCCAAATAATTGATATAACATAACTCAAGCACTCAAGGTCTTTAAAAGAGAGTGTAAATAATCAAGGGTTAAGAATGCTCATGTTGATCCCATCTCTAGGGTTCAACCTCCATTTATCCACAAGACCACGAACATGATTTACCATATCCTTAAAAAGAAGAGAGTTTTTGGTTCATTCAAACCTCTTAATACAATTAAAAATTCTCTTAGGTTTTTTAAGGACCTTGTAGACCCTAAATACATGAAATGGATCTACTAGATCCCTTGTTACTATGGGGTTCCCTACATTGGAGAAACTAGTTGCAGCATTAACGAGAGAATCTAAGAGCGTGCACGAGACATTAGGCACAATAGTTCTCTCTCATCACCTCTAGCTGAACATGTGGACAAATCCAAGCACCATGTGTGCATTGAAGATTCGAGAGTCATTTCTATGGTTGATCACTTACACCATAGGAAGCTTAGAGAAGTTATCCATATTGAGAAGCATGCAATCAATCTCAACATAGATGATGGTTGGAAATTAATTAAGAGATGGATTCCCACTCTCTTCTTGATTCTAGTGAGAGATGATGGTTGGAAATTAAGTAAGAGCTCAATTCTGACCCTCTTCTTCTTTTAATTTTTATTTTTATTTTTCACATTCAACTTCAATAAGAATACTAGATTATTTTAGTATTTTTTCTTTTATTTGAATTCTCACTATAATATTATTTTAATTTATATTAATAAAATTATTTAACTTATTTTATTTGAATTCTCATTATAATATTTTTTAATTTATATTAATAAAATTATTAAACTTATTCTAATACAATTTTTATTGAAAAACTTTTAAAATTAACAAACTTAAAATGGAGAATGTGGTCATATGATGAACGTGGAGAACGTGGTCATATGATGAACGTAGTCGGCTTCTAAGTCGGCCTGCTGTGCTATAAATATATGTTTGATTTCAATTTTCAATTTAGGTTTGTAAATTCAATTTTCTTCGAACAAGTCGTGAACAAGCAATGCAGAATTTCGACATGGATATCACATTCCGAGCAGTGGGTAGTGACCAGCCCGAAACCAGTGCTGAGCATCAATCGGAGTTGAATGTGACTGCGATGCACGAAAATATGTGCTTTGAGTGCGATATGTGCTTTGACGATGTGAATGTGACTGCGATGCACGAAAATATGTTTTGCCATCATAGATATTGTTTTCGATGTTTGACTCTATACGTCAAGGCCATGATCGCTCAATCTAGTAATGTGCCTATATGCCCACATCGCATGTGTATTTCCAAACTCACAATACATGATTGTGAGAAATTCCTGCCATCTAAATGGCTTGAGATTTTAATAAAAAGGTCTGAAGAGGAAAAAATTGCAGATTCAGAGAAAGTATATTGCCCATATCCTGATTGCTCGTTTTTGATGGCTTCATCCGAATTAAATAAGTGTGGACAAGTTCCTTCTCCCTTTTCTTCCTCATCACACTCTTCGCTAACAATAAAAGCAACAAAATGCCAGAAATGCTGCCGCTTGTTTTGTATTGAGTGTAAGGTTCCTTGGCACACAGACATGTCTTGTGAAGAATATGCCCCTCAGTTGGGCGCTGCAAGTGCAGAATTGAATTTGCTTGCAGAGAACAACAAGTGGAAGCGGTGCCCGAACTGCAAACATATGATTGAACGCACCGGTGGTTGCAGGCACATAATTTGCAGGTACATGATTTCTGAGCCATGGAGTTTTTGTTTATTAGAATTTAACCATAACTTAATAGGAAAGTGTTTATGTTTTCTATTTTTTAAAATAGATTTTTATGTTCTAATATTAAATTTGTTTATCTTCAGGTGTAATCATGTATTTTGTTATCAATGTGGAAGAATTCCATGGAAGGGTAATTGTGATTGTATATGGAAGTAGAAATTATTGATGAGGAGCAGGACAGTGATGATGAAGAACATAATTATGAAGATGGAGATAGAGATGAAGATTTAAATGATGTAGATTGATGTTTAGGGTGGTAGTTAAGTTATTTTTGTTTTTGTTTTTTTTAATATTGAATATTTATTATTCAAACTATAGATAATTTGAATTATAAGTTATTGTTGTAATAGAAATTAGAATAAATAATTAACACTTCATTTGTTGTTTTAGTAATGTTTTTGGAATCTCATCTATTTGTATGGTTGTAAGGGAAAAAATGTCCAATCCTTTTAAATTATCTTTTAGTTTAATGCTGATCTACTCATTTAATACTATTTTGTATTATGATAATGTTGTTCTTTAATACTTGTATAGTCACTTTTGGTGCTCTATATGGTCATCCATTGCTTGAACCTTTATTTTTCCTCTCAAAGTTGATGTGACCTATGGAGGATGATAGCCATAAAGATGTTGACCATGGTAATATCCTATCAAGCTTAAGATTCCTTCAAAGTTTTGGATATTGCTCATTACATCATCACTTCAATTTTGCTAGGTCCACTTCAATTCCTTCTAGATACAATTTCATCCAAATATTAAAGTGAATTAGTAAATTTAAATGATATCACCAAAATTTAATGACCTTTATGTGTTTTAAGCACCATTTTGGTATTATGATTTTATTATATCAAGAATGAATATCCAAGAAAATCACCTTCTGTAATTTAGCTAATACTTCATTAATTATAGAGAAATCACTTTGATTAGGACTATTATAGAGAAGTCACTTTGATTAGGCCAATTATGGAGGAATGATTGTGATTAGATTGAATAAAGCTGACCTCTAACATTTATTAAACCATACACTCATTCATCTTTCCAAATATCTTCTGAGTAATATTTTTGAGATCCATGACAATAGAATGTCTAGATATTTGAAGATATAATCAATATAATTGTGAAATTAAAAAAGAGTAATTATTTACTAGTGAACTATGCATGTAATGATTTAATAGTGATTTGTGAAACACAAAAATAAAGGACCTTTTTGTGGTAATAATTTAAGTATGTTAGTGGTCATTCTCACTGCATCTTTTTTGGTTGGGATTCTTGTAATATTTCTATTCAAAATTTCTAGAGTATTAATTCTAGCCTAAGTGTAGAGTTTTATCTTGAGATATGGGGGAGACCCTTATTTGTAGCTAGTCTAGACTTGTGGAATCCTTTCTTTGATCTGGATGGTGTTGTTGAGTCCCAGGGGTCAAGAGTTAGAGTGTACAATCTCTTTGATTACTTGGCCATAAATATTATAGTTTAAGAGTTCTTGGATGTTGAACCAATGAAGCTTAAAACATGTTGGAGAAATCACCACGTTGGTGAAGATCAAATTGCTAAAGGGATTGATAGTTTATTAGTGGTAGAAGCCTTGGTGGACAAATTTAATAATATTTGTTAGTGGATTATGTTAGAGGGCGAGTCTAACCACTCACTAATTTTTCTCGAGATTAAAAATCCTTCCTAGATTAAAGATGAATATTTTGTAAGATTTTTCAAAGAGGGTTGGTCCTCTGTAACACCCATCCCTTGTATCTAAAACTTATCTAACCTAAGATAGGAAAACGTAGGTCTTATGTGTAACAAGAAAAGTAAATACTTTATTATGAAATAAATAAAATAATTAATAACTTGGAAAATCGAGACACCAAGAGATGAGATACTTTCCAAATCCCATTGGTTAATGGGAATGGATAATCCTTTCATGATAAGAATTCTAGATCCAAATCTAGGTGAGACTAATGGATTTCAAGACAAATATCCATTAAACTACTTAGCTCGAGGAAGATGACAAGTTAAGAAAAACATAAAAGCCTTGTAAGAGATAAATGAAAGCTTTTATGAGGAAAATCCTGGTGATAAAGGCGGGTGTTTCTCGGAAAAACCTCGGAAAATGGATTAAAAAAGATCTATAAAAGTGGGACTACTCTAATGGAAACCATATCATTAAAGAGGGTATTAAATACCAACTGTAGAGATCAACAAGAGGGAGTTGATCCATGGTAGCAATTCTCACCTCGAGGGTGAACTCGTGGAAGATAGCCTAAATTGGGCGGTGTGCTCAGTTTTTCCCAAGTGACATCCTTTCGAATAATCTAGTTGCATGGGATGTTTAAATGTTGACTCTTACTCTCTATATTTTCAATTTTGAAGCATATAAGAGAAAATGCTTAGGTTTTTTTTACATATAAATTGATTGAATAATGTACATATGACTACTATGAATGAGTAGATTTTCCTATGTTAGGTGTGGGCATGAGTTAATTACATATGAGTGCATGGGACATCCATTTCATATCAATTCAATCCTAGTTAATTTTATTAAAGAAACATAAGATGCGGATCTTATGCAATATTGGTGTTATTGTGTCTTTTGTTTGAGACAATGAATAATCGTGCTTGAGTCAACTATGTAAATTGGGTAACTATGATTAAGGCTTAACTGTATAAAGTATGGTGAAGATTATTTATGCTATGAATTATGCATCCAATGCTGCTCTTTTAACTAAGTGTTCATAATCCCTAAGATACACATGTTAACATTACATGAAACGTGTTATCATTACATGCGTTAAAGTAATTATGTTGAATTTTCATTTATGCGAGTATTGAGGTAAGAAAGGAGGTATTTTTTTATGCATAATCTTGACCTTGGATGATCGTTTCTTTGAGTTATAATACGTGTCGGAAATAATACTGAGGGGGGGGTGAATCAGTATTAGCAATTTAACAATATTTCATTTCCATAAACAGATTTATATAGGCTACTTCTGTTAATGCAATTTGCATATATACGTAATTGTGTTTAAAGCAACCAATGTATACCTTATAAACTTATAATTTAGTTAGTTGATTTTTAATTTGTGTATCGGAACCATATAAGCAGTAACAAGTATAGTAAAAACAGATCAGACAATCACACCCAATAACACAAGATTTAAGGCGGAAACCCAAAGTGGGTGAAAACCACGTGTTGCAATTCATCTCTATCTTCTTTTAATAAGAAACTTCCTTTTACAATATTTCTATACTAGTGCAGTCTTATACCAGTACGTGGGCTTCTACCTATAGAAGGCTACAACCTTCTCTCCTTCTCCAGCTTCTCCTAGAAGGGAGCTACAACCCCCTTAGCTCTTGTACTAGCTGATGTACTAGTACGTAGGTGCTGACCTACAGAAGGCTACAACCTTCTCTTTTCTTCTAGGGACCACGTTTCATAAATTTTCAGACTCGATCCATCAATAGCATCAATCAAACACCAAAATATATCTGCATCAATAAATCTCCCTTGCACTAACCAAAACTGAATCAAACAATCACTTCTTTGAATGTTGTAAACAGAATATAGTAACAATACCAGAAGCTAAGCCAAAACCTATAATACTGCAATAACAAACAGAAGTAGCTAAAACATATTTTATGAGACGTACGCTACTTCAGTGTGTGGAACCCGCATTCATACACTGTTATATGAAGGTAAACATGTGTATACACTGTTTTGAAATGTTCAACCAACGTGTATACATGCCTTTGCTATATTGAACCTGCGTACAGATCTGTGAAAGATGATTTAACCTTTACAACTATTCAAACATCAATTATACCCACATCATCAGATTTATAGATTATGACATGCGCCAATTATAAAAGATCAAAACCACACAAAGATACTTCTCTTCAAGCTTTAAGATCTTGACCCATCAGTAAAACTTATCCTTATTCAAGTGCTGAGGTTCCTCCTTGATTCAGATCCAGCTATGCACCATAACCAAATGACTAGTATTCTAGATCTTGCTTTTCATTAGATATTCAATACTTGAGTGCCTTTGCCTGATGATCTCCTCCTCATTTTATATTCTTAGGCCTTACTCAATACCATGGTCCAAAACCACTTAGAATCAATACCTTGGACCAAATATCTGGGGTCAACACTTCGAATAAGATACCTTGGACCAATACAATGGGTCAAAATACCAAGGACCAAATACCATAGACCAAAATCAAGTTTTGCAACATGTACACTATTTTCCTTGCGTGAAAGTGCATGTATACGCATATGCGCCTTTTGGTTGGCGAACCTGCGTGTATATACGACTTTGTCAAGAGGAACCTGCGTATATTTCTTTTTCCTTCATTCTGAGAGCCTGAACTGCGATCTGTCATCCAAGTGAGTTGCCATCAAGGACAACACTTGTTTCATAGTGCCAAACCTGTTCGATAATGCTAACAATTTCCCCCTTTAAACTTGATGGCAACCCCAAGTCATTCTCCGCCTTTGTCATCAAGGCCAAAGGGTTATGCTCCCCTTGAGTACATGCTTTATTCTGTGATATGCTAAAGTGTGTTGTTCATGCTCCCCGTGCATGTAAGCATGGTCTACAAAAAAATGTTCTACATGAAGAAGGTGACTCTATACATCATAAATGACCTTCCTATCACCAAAAACTCATACATACATCCATCTCCCAACCAAGTGGGAATATACCAAGATTGACTCATCCACCCAACCATGTGGGGATACACAAAAAGTTTATACATGGTAAACAAGAACATTACATCATCCATCCGAGGCATAGTGGGGAAACAAAATAGGTCATTACATGACCTTGATAATAAAATATATACATGACATAGAGACATAATATCTAAAACAAGACTCTAATAGTCATCAACAACTATCATAAGCCGCATTTTTCAATCACCATCCAAACCAGCAACCATGATCTCCCTTTGCACCTATTCCACCTCAAACAAAAACAACTTTGAAATTGTACCAAGATATTTTAAGATAATGCCAACAATGCATTATTAGAAGTATGTGCTCCCCCTGAACCTGTGCCAGATGATCACTGTCAGGCCCATATCACACTTTTTTCATCCTGAGTCTATCCCACTGATATTCTTGAAACCAATGTATACGCGACTGTATCTAGAGAAACCAGTGTATGTATGCGTATATGCTTCATCAAACTCATGAAATAGATAAGTATCAACGGCAAGAAGATGCATCAACTACTCCCACCTTCTCTGTGAAGTATTCAAATGTCTCTCTGGGTAGTGGTTTGGTGAATATATCAGCAACCTATTCCTTGGAGGGAAGATACTCCAATTTGACCTTTTGTTCAAGCAATTGTTCCTGGAGAAAATGATATTTGATAGGTATATACTTGGTCTTGGAATGCATGATAGGATTCTTTGAAATACTAATTGCACTTGTATTATCACTTAGAATGGAGATGGGTGGAGTACATATGATTTGAATGTCTTGCAATGTTTACATCGTCCAAAGAAGTTTTGAGTAGCAAGATGCAGTAGGCACATATTTTGCTTCAGCTGTAGATAATGCAATTGAACTTGTTTCTTGTTCAATGAAGACACTAATCTAGAACCAATAAAGAAAGCACCACCACTAGTGCTTTTTCTGTCATCCATGCTTCCTCCCCAATCTGCATCTGTATATGCATGAAGTGTGAGATCTATATCTCTAGGATACCATAAACCAAAGCTTTGTGTTCCTTGAAGATATTTGAAAATCCTTTTGACTGCTTGAAGGTTTGTTTCCTTTGGATTTGCTTGGAATCTTCCAACTAATCCCACTGCATGCATGATTTCTAGTCATGGACCTGTTAGATAGAGTAGACTACCAATCATGGATTTGTAGGTTGGTTGATGCACTGCTGCTGATTCATCACTTCCGCTGAGGCTGCATCTTGTTACCATAGGGGTACATACTAGTTTAGCATCTTCCATTCCATATTTCTTCAAGATCTGCTTGAGGTACTTGGTTTGTGATAGAAAAATACCATTTTTATTTTGTTGAACTTGTAAACCAAGAAAATATGTGAGTTCACCAAGGAGGGACATTTTAAATTCCTTCTGCATTACCAAATCAAAGTTTTGACTCATGGCTTCTTCATTACTACCAAAAATGATATCATCGACATACATAACAAGTATTAGCAATTTATCATTGTCAATTTTTATATATAGATTGTTATTAGCTGATGCTTTTGAAAAACCTTGTTGATGAAGGTATTTGTCAAGACAATAATACGAGACCCTTGGAGCTTGTTTTCGACCATAGAGGGCCTTTCTAAGTCTACATACAAGTTTTGGATCATTTCCAAGGACGAATCGATCTCGTTGCACAATATATACTTCTTCTTCTAGATCTCCATTAAGAAATGAACATTTCACATCCATTTGGTATACTTTGAACTTCTGAAAGCTAGAAAGAGCAAGGAAAACTCTTATGGCGTCAAGTCTATACATTCTTTTTGAGCATATCCTTTACAAAGAAGTCTAGCCTTGTTTCTAAAAACTTCCCCATTTTCACTCAACTTGTTTTTGAATATCCATTTGGTTCCAATGATATTTTTATCATGAGGTCTAGGAACTAATTCCCAAGTACTATTCTTTTCAATTTTCTCAAGCTCTTCATTCACGACCTTTACCCAACATTCATCTTTCCATGCTTCATGTACATTTTGCAGTTCGATGGAGGAAAGCAATGCTAGATAGCTTGAAGCTTCTATAATATTTCTTCTTTTCTGTACACCTACCTCTTTCTGTCCCAAAATTTGAGTCTCTGGAGGATTTTTCTGAACATATCTCGATGGTATATTTTCTTCTTCCATTATCTACTCTTATGGTGCTTCATCAGTTTCTTCTTCTTCAACATTAGTCTAATTTGATGTTGAAGGATAATCCTCATCTTCTTCCCACACTTCAATTTTTACCTGCTTTGGAATTTCGCCTGCTTCATCAACCACAACATCAATACATTCAATAATTTTCTCTAGTCTTTTATTATAACACTTGTATCCTTTACTTTGCGAAGAGTAACCAAGCACAAGGCCTTCATTTTCTCTAGGTTCAAACTTGCCAAGTTTTTCATCAGTCCTTTTGATGTAACATTTTCTTCCAAAAGCTTTGAAGTATTTTACACTAGGAGTCTTACCATACCAAAGTGCATGAGGAGTTTGAGTGTTGTTTACTCGAACACTTGTTTTGTTGAGAATAGTGATGGCCGCAAATGCAGCTTCACCCCAGAAGGTTGCAGGAGTTCTAGACTCATCTAGCATAGCATGAGCCATTTGTTGAATAGTTATGTTCATCCTTTCCACCACTCCATTTTACTGAGGAGTCCTTGCAGTAGATGATTCCCTTATTATTCCATGTTCTTCACAGAAGTCAAAGAATTCATCCGAGGTGAATTCCCCTCCTCGATCAGACGTGAGACATTTGATTTTGTGATCTGATTTGTTTTCAACCAAAGCTCTTAAGGCTTTGAAATTTTCAAATGCTTCGTCTTTATGCTTTTGAAGTCCTATCCAACACATTCTCCAAAAGTCGTCAATGAACAATATAAAGTATTCTTCTCCACAAGGTGACTTTTTCCTTTATGGACAACATAAATCAGTATGGACAAGTTCAAGTGGCTTACTAGCTGATCCTTCCTTCTCAGGGAAATGTGTTCTAGTTTACTTACCGAATTGACATGATTTGCATATTGTATTTTCTGGAATTTTGATGTCAGGAAGATCACAAACAGCCTAGAATTTGATTGTTTTCCTTATCTAAGGGAATCTTAGATGGCCCAATCTTCTGTGCCATAGCCAGTGTTCATCATTTTTGCTTAGATAGCACTATTGTTGTCCTCCCTTGAGTATGTATAAATTATTTGGAGTTATTATGCCTTTGATCACTATTTCTCCTGTATCAAGCTCACAAAAAACACATCCATTTGATCAAGATATTACCTCATTTCCTTGATCACACATTTGACTAACACTCGATAGGTTATGCTTTAATCCATAAACATACATAAAATTTCTATCTTTAACCTTTTATTTTAAGAGAATAGAGCCTTTACCTTTTATCACTATAGAAGTGTCATTTCTAAATGAGACCTTCTTTTCCTTTTCTAAAGCACTATATGACTGAATCTTTTCTTTATCACCTGTCATTTTTTTCAAGCATCCACTATTGATGTAGCATTGATTTTATTGTCCTTCTGCATATAAGGCTATACCACATCTTTCAGTTTGTGGTTCTTTCTTTCTCCATGCTTTGGGACCTAATGAAGCTTGCTCCTTCTGAGATGTTTTCCGAAATTTACTCCTACATTCAAAGTCTTCATGACCGAAGTTGTTACAGATAAATCATTCTATTTCATTTTCAAGAGCAGAAACGTTATTGTAGGTCCTTTTCATGATCCCAGTCACATTCATTTGATTCTGTGCTTCTCTAGTCATGATGGTCTTGTAAGAAACATGTTGAGTAGTTTTGTGTCCAAAGTTATTACATGAAAAACATTGGCCATTAAAGAAATTCCTGTGATTATCGAATCTACTAAATTGGTGATTATAGTTTGCATTGACATTCATTCTTGAACCAAATTGAGAATGATTTACGTGTGGTTGGTTATAAATTATGTTCATCCTTGAAGTAGATTGAACTTGATTTACCTGGTGATCTGCTTTAAGCCTTTGCTGATGATTGTCAAACCGTTCACTTCTCTTTGCTACATCAAGATAGCTTTTGGAGGTTGATGGCTTTTGTGCTTGAGATGATTCTTCAGTATATCCTAGACCTGTCTTTGTTATAGGAGAATGGTGTATTTTTATAATTTCTTCTAAAGCTTCTGATCCTTTAGCAAACCTAAGATTGAGAGCTTTTGTTTTCTCAATTTATTTTCCTAGACCCACAATTTCACATTGTAACTTTTAATTACATTTTTCCCTTTCAGCAAGTTGGAATGATAGAGTATCTATAATCATACTCTTTTCTTCTAAACATATTTTAAGTTTAGAAATTTCTTCATAGAGACCATATTCATCTAAAGGATCCAATAAATCATCATCTTCCAAAGCCATAAGAAGTCTATAATCATTACTATTTTCATCTTCATCACTATTTCATAAACCATCACTATCTTCATGGGTATAGTAGCTTTTCTTATTTAAACTTTGTTTTATATTCCATTTTGTTGATTCCTTACCTTTATCAAGCTTATATTTGTGAGGCACCCACTCTTCCACAAGAAAAACATTGGAAAGGTAGTTTACTTTTGAATCTTCCAGAACTCCATTGAAGTTTCTTGACAAAGTTTGATTCTTCCTCTCCTTTTGATGTATGTATTGATTCATTGAGTTCTCCTTTTCCTGAAGCTTTGAATGTAGCTTCTCTCATATCTGATGCACCCCCTTTTTTCATTTCGAAAGCAGTTAGGATTCTCTGTAGTTGTGACATAGTAATACTCTGAAGATCTTGATTTTCTTCTATGGCAGAAACTTTTTATTCAAACTTAGAAGACAAGAATCTTAAAACCTTTTCAACTAAAGTAACTTCTTTTATGACTTCACCCAAGTTTTTCATGCGATTAGCAATCTCATCTATGCATAAAAAATAATTAGCTATACTTTCATATTTGTGCATTCTGAGAGATTCATATTGAATTATAAGAGATTGTAGTTTTGAACGTTTTACCTGATCGTGTCCTTCATAGCTTAGAATGATCTTGTCCCATATTTCTTTGGTAGTTTTGAGCTACATAACCTTGATAAATTCTGATTGTGACAGACTCTGCAATAGACTATTGATAGCATTCGCATTTGTTTCATACTGCTTTTTACCTGTCGTATCTATAGGAATTGCCGATGGGAATGTGTATCCTCCTTCCACGATTTCCCAAACATTTGTTCCAAGAGATTGAAGATAGGTTGTGGTTCTTACCTTCCAATAGACGAAGTTACTCCCATCAAAGATTGGTGGTCTAATGGATGCCTCTCTTTCATAGTTACTCATGATGATAGATCTTCTTTCAAGCGATCAAGCTTCTTCTGAAGGGCCTACTCTGATACCAATTGTTGGAAATAATATTGAGATGGGGGGTGAATTAGTATTAAAAATTTAACAATATTTCATTTCCATAAACATATTTATATATGCTACTTCTCTTAATGCAACTTGCATATATACGCAATTGTGTTTAGAGAAACCAGCATATACCTTTTAAACTTATCATTTAGTCAGTTGATCTTTAATCTATGTATCAGAACCATATAAGCAGTAACAGGTATAGTAAAAATAGAGCAGACAATCACACACAAGAATGCAAGATATAAGGTGGAAACACAATGTGGCTGAAAACCACGTGCTACAATTCGTCTCTATTTTCTTTTAATAAGAAACTTATTTTTACAATATTTATGTATTGGTGTAGTCTTATACCAGTATGTAGGCTTCTACATGCAGAAGGCTACAACATTCTCTCATTCTCCAGCTTCTCTTGGAAGGGAGCTACAACCCCCTTAAATCTTGTACTAGCTGATGTACTAGTACATAGGTGCTGACCTATAGAAGGCTACAACCTTCTCTTTTCTTCCAGGGATCACGCTTCATAAATTTTCAGACTGGATACATCAATAGCATCAATCCAACATCAAAATATATCTGCATCAATCAATATCCCTTGCACTAACCAAAACTCAATCAAAAAAATCACCTCTCTGAATGTTGTAAATATAATAAAGTAACAGTACCGAAACCCAAGTCAGAACCTAGAATACTGCAACAACAAATAGAAGTAGCCAAAACATATTTTATGAGACTTACACTACTTCAATTTGTCGAACCCACGTTCATACGCTGTTATATCAAGGCAAACATGTGTATATGTTGTTTTGAAATGTCGAACGAGCGTGTATATGTGCCTTTGCTATACTGAACCTGCATACAAATATGTAAAAGATGATTTAACCTTTACAACTATTCAGACATTGGTTATACCCATATCATCAGATTTATAGATTATGACATGTGCCAATTATAAAAGATCAAAACCACACAAATATACTTCTCTTCAAGATTTAATATCTTGACCCATAAATAGAACTTATCCTTCTTCAAGCACTCAAGTTCCTCCATGATTCAAATCCAGCTATGCACCATAACCCAATGACAAGTATTCTAGATCTTTTTCTTCATTAGATATTCAATACTTGAGTGCCATTGCTTAATGATCTCCTCCTCCTTCTATAGTCTTAGGCCTTACTCAATACAATGGTCCAAAACCACTTAGAAGCAATACCTTGGACCAAATACCTGGGGTCAACACTTCGGACAAGATACCTTGGACCAATACTATGGGTCAAAATACCAAGGACCAAATACCACAAGCCAAAACCAAGTTTTCCAACATGTACATGCTTTTCCATGAGGGAAAGTGTGTCTATATGCATATGCGCCTTTTGGTCAGCAAACCCATGTGTATATGTGGCTTTGTCAAGAGGAGCCTACATATGTCTCTTTTTCCTTCATTCTGAGAACCTGAATTGTGATATTTCATTTGAGTGAGATGCCATCAAGGACAGCACTTGTGTCATAGCACAAAACCTGTGTCATAATTCCAATAATATATGCATCATAGTTGAATTGGAATTTTGTATTAAGGTTCTATTTATTGAACCTAAGAGTCCACAACATGAATCTGGTAAAGCCTCAGAGGACTTGTATTATTGTACACAAGGGGTATGGCTCATTTCTTTAATGTTGTCAGAATTTGAGGAATATGGGTATAGGGTATTATAAGGATTTGTTCATGTAATACTTGTGACGATTGATTGAATCATTGAGGAATATGGGTATAGGGTATTATAAGGATTTGTTCATGTAATACTTGTGACGATTGATTGAATTTTAACATCAACTGAATAAAAAATTAAGGAATGGGGTCCTAGTAGGTAATTCTCATATTAGGCTCACAAGGTATGTTACAAATGGTATGTGAGCACTAAGTTCAAATCTTGTGGCCTAATGTTCACCACACTTATGCAAGATACAAAGGAGTTGTAGGTCGTAATGAAGGGTTCAATTATAAATTGCTAAACGAAAAGTATTCTAGAATCCATCCAAGTTCAAATCAAGCCTTGAAACAATTTTTTGTAATAGGAAAATGTATACTATAGTATATATTGTATATATATTGATTACTTGAAATCAAAGGACTAAGGTTGTTTGAAATAAGATATATTTGATTTAAGAGTGGTGTCCCCTAAGTTACTTGACAATCATATAACTAATTGTGTTTCTGATTGCATAAGGGGGATCAATTTAAAACAAAAGTAGTCCATCAAGATGGTGTCAAAGTATTAGAAGGAGTATGTTCATGGTTAAGATCTAAGACTCAATGATATCTTGTATGGGGTGGGAAATACATGAAGGATGTTGCATAAGATAAAAGATGGGGAGAATAAACATAACACCTTGTTAGTGAGTGAAAGTTAATTGAATATTATGTTTATCTCCTTGTGACAATAAATGTGATAAAAATTCAACTTCTCTGGGTAGGTACCTTAACTAGTAGGGTTCATTTTATTTTCTTGCTGGCCTTATTTGTGAGCTGAACATTATATTCTATTCTTAGGTCATTAATTGTGGTCATATATATGGCAGAGGGTGAGCAACATATCTAGTTTATATAGAGAAATAATAATGCATGCACTCTTTTCCTATTGACTATGCATAGAGTGATACCTTTGATCAATTTTGATGGTCATTCGAACTCTATTTGGAAGCTCAACCTACAAAATTTTACATGCAAATAAGTACTACTCAGAATAACCTACATGCTACTTAAATTTTTTGAGGCACATTATTTCTGTGTAACTTGGTTATTTATTTCCAAATTCGGAAGGTTATAATGGATAAAACATTCTTTGTAAATAAGATTGGATTCCATTTAAAAAAATTAGTTGTTGCTTGAAGAATCACAATAAAAAATGGAAGTTGCGGAAAATACACTTGACATTACAGTGTCGAACCATAATCAGCCACCCACAAAATCGATTGTGAATATTAAGGTAATCATAATTTTCTTCAATGATTGGGTTACGTGTAAACATCAATTTAATAACCTTCCCATGCCTGAGTTACTATAAATATGATTTTTACAGTATTTAATAACTTCTCCAAAGTTGTGGATCGTAGATACTCAGAATTATCATGTTCTACAGTTAACCCGTGGTGAACTAATTTCCATCGATCGTTGATGGAAAATTCTCATTCCTCCCTTATTGAGTGAATGAAAAACGGAAAAATAAGGATCTCCATGTTGATTTTTGATGCCACTTTTCTATTTGTCGTATCTATTTACCTAGAAAGATTAGATTAATGAGTGAGTTTCCACAAAATTATTCATTCATTTGGGATAATGGTGATCTTATTGGTTACCTCCATAAAACATTTCAATTGGATAATTCTTATCAATGAAATTACCAATCTCAGTTATATTCTACAAAGACATTCTAATTTAGAAAAAGAATTTAATTAAATACTAACACCATATTATGCTATGGGTAATTTTGGAAATAGGAGCAGTGTGTATTTTTTTTCCAGGAGACAATGTAGTCAGTGGATAAAGCTTGACGCTTATCCTTATCGAAATTATTTTGCACATCTAACATACCTCAACTTTCACATAAAATGAGCTCATAAAGCCCGGTGAAGTATTGATGGGACATTGTCTGTTTTATGGAATTATTGCAAGTTTGGAGTTGAAGACCCACAAAGAACCAATTGACCCCTTCACCCTCCATATCGATATTTACATGCTTCAGTGTTCATATTTGCATTCGAAGATTAAAGGAACATGGAATATATTGGCGTGAGGGTTCATATAATGGAGGAATTATCTCCTCTTCACATTAAAGTGAAGTCAACTAGGGGAAAAGTGTAGAGATCGATATCTTTGTGTAGACTCAGATTGTGATGTAGTAAGGGCATAACATATGTGGTGTGAGCGGCTAGGTTGAATATAAGTGTTCTGAGGAGTTGAAAAAGTGGTGCAGTGTTGTTTGGCATCCCTACTATACACTGATTTATTTGACTCTTTAGGAAAGGATGAAAATATTGTGTATGGTTGTTGCAAGCAGAGTCAAGGGCTAAGTGAGTGTGTTTAATTGTTGACAAAATTTCCTGGTAGAATGGGCTGCATTGCATCCACTAGAAACGAGGCTCGGACTCTACTTTCATTCTCAATGTGGGAGGGGGGAGATGAGAAAGCATCGAATTCAGTATATTAAAAGACTAGCAAGCTCCTCTGGTCATGAATGTACCTTGCCATATTGGCATCGAATGAAATCTTGCAATGGAAATGTTGGGGTTGGCCATGGAGGCTCCCTTTGTTGTCGTTAGAAATATGGTTGAGAAAAGAGGTTGGTTCGAAGATAAATATACAATTATGGCTCAAATTCCTTATTAAAGGAGAAAAGCATTCCACAGGGTGACTATTTTACTCTTCGGCACCAAGAAGGAGAATCCATTACATTCTATGAAGGTTTTGACTTAGCTCATGTGAATTTGTAATCCTTAGAACCATATTCAAAAAATTTTTTTCTTATGCCAACGAGAGTAGGAGGGCACTATCAGGTTTGAACCCTAGATAGTTGTTGCTCATCAGAAGTAATCCATCATGATTCGTTATCGTATGGTCTTTCAAGACTAGCACATGACAATATTCTAACCCATAATAGTTTCAAAGCTATGTCTTTGCACGACAACATTAACTTTAGCTATCTTGTCCTCTCATCGCAAGCGAGGGTGTGACTTGTTTTTGAACGATTATCCACTTAATAAATCAGCATATTTAGTGTAAGCCATAAACCTAGAAGGTAACAAATGAATTTTTATGCATTATGATCACGACTTGTGCTAGTTACATATAATACGAAGTTGGATCTTTTGCCCATCGCTCACGGGAAAATTTTTAGCCGAAACAAATATAAGATACTTATGATAAGCATGTTGAATTGACATATTCCACTAAGGATTTCAACGTTTTCTCCTTGTTTTGATGCTAGAATATTTGGTACGATACAAGTGATGGAACTGTCAAAATGTTTAGAAATAGGAATCTAGGAGCGAGATTTAGAAATGTTTGGGGAGAAACCTCGAAAGGCTACAATGAAAAAAAAATTCTGATGGAGTAAAGAGGAAGTCAAGGAAATATCAAACAATTAACACGATTATTTAATAAGTACAAAATGTCACACCTCAATGAGTTAGTTGTTAAGGTGACTACTTATCCCATGATGTGAGGATTAAAGTTCTACTTGGTATATCAGTGAATGTTTTTCAAAACTTAAGTTATTGTTGAATGCTATTGTGAGAATGGAATACTCTATACCATGATACTTGCATAGTTTAAATGGTTATGACGGAACTAGAGAAACAAACAATTTAGTAATAATTGTAAAGTATTTTTATTGCCATCTTTCTCTCTCATCACAAGCGAGGGTGTGGCTTGTTTGTGAATGATTATCCACTTAAGAAATCAACTTATTTAGTGTAAGTCTTAATCCTAGAAGGTAACAAATTAATTTCTATGCATTATGACCATGACTTGCGCTAGTTATAGATAATAGGGAGTTTGATCTTTTTTCCATTGCTCACGTGAAAATTTTTAGCCGAAAAATATCTAAGTTACTTGTGATATGCATGCTGAATGGAAAAATTCCATTAATGATTTCAGCATTTTCTCCTTGTTTCGATGCTAGAATATTTTGGTATGATAAAAGTGATGGAATTGTCATAATGTTTTGAAATGGGAATCTAGGAGTAAGAATTAAAAAGATTTGGAGAGAAACCTCTAAAGGCTACAATGAAAAAAATGATTCTAATGGAGTAAAGAGGAAGGCAAGGAAATATTCAAAAACTAACATGATTATTTAATAAGTAGAAAAGGTCAAACCTTAATGAGTTACTTGTTATGGTGACTACTTATCACATGACGTGATGATTGAAGTTCTACTTAGTATATGTGTGAATGTTTTTCAAAACTTAAGTTATTGTTGAATGATATTGTGAGAGTGGAAGATTCTATACCATGATACTTGCATAATTTAAATGGTCATGATAGAACTAGAGAAACGAACAATTTAGTAATTATTGTAAAGTATTTTTATTGCATCGAAAGTGGGATGTTATACCCACAGTAATAATGATATATTCAATTTGATAATGGGTAGTGCATATATGAGAATAATAATGAATATATTATGTAATGAAATTTATGTATAAGTAAGGAAGGGAATAAGTGATTGGATTAAAAATTTTATGATATGGTCGTCATGTTATTCTACTCATACTAAAATCAAATTAGGAGTTGCATGATTCTTTATGCAAGGACACCGCTTCATAAAATACAACTAATGCTGATAAAGGTAGTCTTGTCAAGGACATAACTTAAGGGAATAAATATCGTAAGTATGGAAATGTGAAGGGAATAAATGTTGAAGTTTTATGAGATAAAGTTTAAGTATTTTTCTTTCCATGTATCATGGAAACCATAAAAAATGAAAGTATATAAATGGAAACTATATGAATCAATAGGTAGGAAGTCCATGACATACTATCAACATTAACAGAGGTTGATGGTGAATTAAGTGGGTGCCATCCTAAAATTAGTTCTCAAGATTTTGGTATCTATTCATAAAGGTTCCCATGAGGAATCCTTAACCTCATGAAGGACACGTCGTTGTATATGACTGTATTGAAAAAAAAAGTTTCTCTCAACTTAATGTTTGATTGGTACATCAAAATTTCGGAATCTAATTTTGCAGTTGGGAAAAATGCTATGTTAGGTCCCTATAATACTAGTGATTACCCCATTACTATTGTAGTTGTATCCCTTATTAATATTGTTGTTCTCCTATTGTCCCCATAATGTTATTATTGTGCCCCATAGAATCCCTCTATTGTTATTCTTGTGGCTTTATATTATTATTGTTAGGTCAGCTGGGTTATATTGTGACTCCTTAGACTCCTATATATAAAAAGGAGATTTTGTGATTTGAATCATGCAAGAATTGTTCATTTTTATAATGTAAAGGAGTTTTCCCCCTCGAAGAGGCTGAATTCTAAGGTGTTCAACTATCTTTTCTATCTTTTTGTGAGCTGGTTTCATAACATTTGGTATTAGAGCTTTGGATTTTAGGGTTTCGCTACTCCAAATAGGTCATCGTGGCATTTTCACTATAACTTATTTTATATGATTTTTCAGAAGCTAAGAAAAAACCCAATTGAGGCAAAATTGTACTGAACCTCCGGTCCAAATTTTAGAGCTTTTCGCATTATAGTTGCGGAGTTATGATTTGAGGAAGTTGGTCTTTTTGGAGACTCCTCAATTACATTCAAAACAAGTGACCTAGGGAAAATCATCATAAATTTCTCTCTAAGCATCGGATTGAAATTTTGTAAGAAGGTACAGAAAGAGGATGGACTGCAGTATTTTGTATATATTTTTTAGAGCCAAAAGTCGAAACAGTGGCCCGTGGCATGTCGTACGAGTTCGATCTACTGAACTAGTCTATAATCAGGTCACTATGGGAGATTTTCCATAAATATTCCCTGGAGAATCCAATTTTGGTCAGAATGGTGGCATTAGAAAGAGGACACAGAGGGCTATTGCAGGTCACAATTTTAGAATTGGATGATTCGAAATTATAGAGATACATCAGATTCAATATCAAGCTCCTACAAAGTGAAAAAATGTGTGTAGTTTTTTTTAAATTTTTCCATAAGCTTGCTTTAAAAAATTAGTTTGAAGGAATTCAAATGGCATACTAAAGCATTATTATTGGTAATTGATGCCCCGAGGAAAGAAAATGCAAACACCTAGTAAGAAACTTGAAAGCTCTAACATGACTCATGAAGAAGATGAAGAAATGCAACATGATATATCAAAATTACGAGAAAAAGTGCAACAAGTGTCACTTGCACAAAAAGTAACAGAATCTAAGATGGATGGTTTAAAGAAAGATGTAGAAGCTAAGATGGATGGTTTAAAGAAAGGCATAGAAGCTAAGATGGATTGTGTAAAGAAAGGTTTAGAGGCTAAGATGAATGGCGTGGAAGTTAAGATGGATGATTTGAAGGCAAGCACGGAAGGTTTGAAGATAGATTTGAAGACAAATTTGAAAAAGTTTCCACCAGAAATGCTTACTAATAGTGAAAGGGTAGTAAAGGAAACTCATGATGAGAACAAAATAAATGTTAATCATGATTTCATAAACTTTAATGTTGGATTGAAGACCCACCATATTCCAAAAATCGATATGAGGAAGTTTGATG
>APFE030338002.1:14145-123218 GCA_000404065.3 Pinus taeda | reverse complement strand
GACAACTACAAATGGACAAGGTCGTGGAGGAGTACGAGGACATCTTCACCTCCCCCGTAGGGTTCCTCTGCACTGTCAGCTCAAGCACTCCATCGATCTAACCACAAGTGCGCCACTGCCCAATGGACCAATCTATCGGCGCTCCGTTCTGGAGAACGATGAAATCAAGAGGCAGATTCAAGAGCTACTACAAAAAGGTCACATATGTCCGAGTTCATCGCCATGTGGGAGCCCGATCGTGTTGGTACAAAAGAAGGATGGGACTTGGAGACTCTGTATTGACGATCGGGCACTGAACAAGATCATTGTCCGTGTTAGGTACCCGATCCCACGTATTGATGACCTCCTAGACCAACTGAAGGGGGAAAAATATTTCAGCGAGATTGGTTTGAAGTCAGGATATCACCAAGTACCAATCGAACCCTCCGATGTGTGGAAGACTGCCTTCAAAGCCATGGAGGGCCTTTTCGAATGGTTGGTTATGCCTTTCGGATTGACGAATGCTCATGCAACCTTCATGAGGCTAATGGATGACATCTTGCGGCCATTCACCATAGTGGTATACTTGGATGACATCCCGATCTTCAGCCAGAGTTCGGAAGAGCACCTCCACCACATCCAACAAGTTCTCCAAACACTGTGGCAACACAAGTTATGTACCAATTTGGAGAAATGCACTTTTGGCATGGCCCAGGTTCAGTATCTGGGATACATTATTGATGAACAGAGGGTGCATGTGGATCCATCCAAGATCCAAGTCATTTGGGATTGGCCATCTCCAACCACTTTGACAAAGCTTTGCAGCTTTCTAGGTCTTGCCAACTTCTACCATAGGTTCGTGTTGGGATTTTCTCAATAACTTGGCCCTTGAGTCAAGTCACCAAGGGAGGAGCGAAAGACAAATTCTTTTGGTCTGAATCTCAACAGAAGGCATTCACATAGTTGAAAGATCGTCTCTGCTCGACACCAGTGCTTGCATTACCAGACTTGCAACAACCATTTGAGGTCAATAGAGATGCCTCTAACTATGCTATTGGGATAGTCCTTAGTCAACATGGGCATCCAGTGGCATATCACAGTGAGACACTTTCAAATACAGTCCAGAAGTATCCCACTTATGACAAAGAGGTGTATTCCATTGTGCAGGCCTGCCGACAATGAAAGCATTACATTTTGGGTAAGGAAACGGTCATCCACACAGACCATCGACCCCTGCAGTTCATACAGACCCAAGGGGAATTACAGAATGATCGCCATCAGAAGTGGTCCACATACTTACAACAATTCCATTTGAATATCAAGTATAAGAAGGGCAACACCAATAATGTTGCAGATTGCCTCAGTCGACCACCGATCATGGCGTTAACCACTGTGCTCAACTCTTGTGGGCATGAGACTTCTGATTAGCCACTTCTCTACAAAAGCGACCCAGAATTCGGCCAAAAATACCAGACACTATTGGAGGGTCAACATGTTCCAGATTTTCACCTCCAGGATGCCCTTTTATGCCACCTGGGTCACCTTTGTATTCCTTCAAGCGAGCGTGCCAAGATGATTTGGGAAGCACACTACAGTCTGGTTGTTGGGCATTTCGGGGTCGAGAAAATGGTGGCAGTACTGCAAAAGTAAATTTATTGGCCAAATCTTCGACAGGATGTCGGGAAGTACATCAGAACATGCACTGCCAGTGCCATTGCCAAACTGACCATCAAGAAGCAAGGCCTATATACCCCGCTGCCTACCCCTAGTCGACCTTGGGAATCCATCTCCATGGATTACATGTCAGGCCTTCCTTCCACTAAGCCGGGAAATGACTATGTTTTTGTGGTTGTCGACAGGTTCTCGAAGATGGCCATTATGGCGGCTTGCAAGAAGAATATCACATTAGAAGCCACCGCTAAACTCTTCTTTGAATGAGTGTGGGTAAACTTTGGGATCCCACAGTCTATCATCTCAGATCGAGACAGCAGGTTCCTCAGTACATTTTGGTCCAGTCTTTGGTCGATGCTGGACACCAAACTCACTAAGTCCACAACCTTCCATCTTCAAACTAATGGCCAACAGAGGTTGTCAACAGAATGATCATACACATTTTGTGCATGTACAACTCAAAGCATCCACACACATGGGATGAGAGTCTCCCTTATGTTCAGCACAGCTACAACCGGGCTCTCCACAGCTCGACTAGCCAAAACCCTTTTCAGGTGGGCTTGGGATTCCAGCCACTATGTCCCATTGATGTGGCCATGCCATTTGCAGCTACTCAGGCAGATTCGGCTCATGTCCAGTTTGAAATAGATAAGGCAGACAACTTCATTGAGCACATCTGACATATTCGCCAGCAGGTCCATGACATTCTGGAGAAATCAAATGCAAAGTACAAGTAGCGACATGATCAACATCAAGTGCCACACAAGTTTCAGGTGGGCAACAAAATTTGGTTGCATTTGCAAAAGGAACGCCTTACCGAAGCCTATCAAAAACTTAGACCACTCTGATATGGTCCTTACACCATTACCAAGGCTGTGGGAAATAATGCATTTGAGCTCAGCATTCCCCCATTCCTTGTCCTGCACCCAATGTTCAATGTGGACCGCCTTCGGCCATACTTTCCACCATTACTAGAGACATCCGACATTGCAGAACAACTCACACCCACAGAGTTAAATCCAGATTGCATGGAATAAGTTGCAACTGATCTGATCATGGACACACAGATCAAGCACACTCGCCAGTAGAATATCCAACTATATTGAGTTGTCAAAGCAGGCCAACTCCTTCATTAGGGCAAGTGGCTCACCAGGTACCAAGTTTAGTAGAAGTTCCCTCATCTCATGGAGGAACTCAATGCAATGGGAACCATTTCTTCCTAAGGGGGGAGAAATGATCCAAGTGGATATTGGTGGCCACCTGCCAATTCCACTTGGACCCCCACCATTGCTTCTTTCAGTTTTCAGTTTTCTTAATTGTAGCACAATTTACTATTTTTAGCAATTTTTGGGTCCTAAACTTTCGGAGCCGTTTTGAGGCCCCAAACGACGTTTTTTTGGAAATATACTGCCTATTACTTTTTGTCCAAAATTTTCTTTTTTGTTGTAGTCCTCGGAGAGATCTTTCCAACGGGCTATCATGTGTGTCAAACAGAGATAATATGACCAAGTTGCGACCCCGGGAAGTTGGTTATCCAACTCACCCCAACGGGGCCCATAAACTCTTAGTGTTACATCTTCTCGAGTTAGGGTTTTGGTTGTTTAGGGTTTTCTCTTATTTTTCACCTTGAGCCTCATTGTAAGGAAGTTTAG
Organism: Pinus taeda; assembly: GCA_000404065.3. NCBI lineage: Eukaryota > Viridiplantae > Streptophyta > Pinopsida > Pinales > Pinaceae > Pinus > Pinus taeda. Next base: position 119,916 of record APFE030338002.1, on the reverse strand, counting down.
AGGCATGTAGCCACCACATCTCTTCTTAGAGATAAGCTACCATCGCCCTAGCTAGTTTATTTCCATTCCTGTTTGTAAGCATATTTCAGTGTTTTACATTAATGAAATGATGTATTATTTCCCCTGCATCTCTGTTTTTATGGTTATCTCTGTAATTTGTTGTGTTCCTATTTAAATCTAGATCAAGGGAGTGGCACACATAGGGAAGGTAGTAGAGGTGAGGTTAAAATGCTCAAGACAGAACTTAGATGAAGTCTTGAAGAATGAAAAAGCCAAGAACTACCTCCACTTAAAAGCTAATTGTTAAGACCACTGAAGTGCCTAAAAATTGTGGAGTTTCTTCATTAAGTATCTTGAATCAGTTCTCCAATGTACCTCAAGATACTGTGACCAATCCATCAATGTATTTTCATGTGAGAAACAAACATTAACATTGCATAGATGAAGAGACCGTGCTTGACAGTATCCAAATGTTCTAAGTTCTTAAGCAAGCCTGTCCAAAGGGGTCCTACTGGAATCTCTAGGGCAGTTGCCATGTAACGATCCCCTCCCTGTGAATAGCTATAAAACTTCCTTCCATTAAGAAAGTAGGCTTAAAAAGTTCATAGTGATGCTCAAAGTGTCGTACGAAGTATGTTCAATCACTAAGTTGGATAAGTGAGGAACGAAGTCGCTCGATATTCAATAAGGTGTTGCCTTCCCCAACTTACTTATAATAGTAGGGTCTATAAATGGAGGAACCTCTGCGAGCAAGTGAGAAATCCCTCACAAATGACCAATCGACCTGATACCCCACTATAGTGGCACCCTCCCCATTGGATGATAAAGCCTAGAAACAACCCGCCTAGCATCCACATTAACGTATTTCACTTTGATAACATACTATGGCTCTATAGACTCTCGCTCTTTCACCTATTCTCTGGCAATCGTAATACAACGTTCAGGATTTCAGGTGCTATGTCTTTTCAACTCTATGATCAACTACGAAAGTTGCATAGTTAAGTTTCAATTGTTCGTTACTGTATTAGCTTGTAAACTCACTGGTGGTCAAGAGGCTTTTCCTGTAAATGTGTTAGAAAACTTGCACAGATGAATCTAACCAGTAAAGGTTGAACACACAACTTTGCAGAGCAAAAACACTAAAAGAAAATCAAAAGAACAAAAATAATGATTGATTCAGAAAATAGGTTACAATGCTCATGATTGATCCAAATTGGATCCTTAAACATTTCCATGACTGTTTCAAATTATGTCAGGCTTCAAAATCTTATGAATAATGAGCTTATCAGAAATGACCTCTGGACAATGGCAATTTGTGGCCAGCACGGAACAACGAGGACCCTCGGTCAAAGCGCGCTGACCATTGGCCCATGGAGACCGCACATGGACACAAATTGGCAATCAGAAGCCCAGATCCAAAAACAGAGGCAGTTTCTGATACGCGATTAGTGTATCGCAGGGAAAAACTCTCAGTAAAGGAAAGCCCCGAGCACTCGGTCACGAGGAAAATAGGAAACCGTGCGGAAACCATCAGAAGGCGGGTCCTGCGCCCAAAACCAACAGGATATCGTGTGCACTTCGAGTGGTAAGCGGGTTTAGCCGAGTTCAGCGCGATGCCACACACCGGGTGATATGCGTCCAGCGGATGAGAGAGAAAACCACTTACATTGCATGAGTAACGGTCGAACAACTTACCTGCGCGATATAGACGAAGACCGTAGGATCTGGAGGCTCCAGAGCAACGGCGGAGAATCAACCCAATGGAAGACCGGATTTGATGGGGAAATAGACTGAGGTACTAGAGATTTGAGGTCCAACATGACCGATGAATTGGCAGAGGAATCAGTTTCGCGGGCGATCTTGGAGCAACGAAAATAATGACCATTCAAAGAGAACTAATACTCATTTCGTGAGGAAACAGGTGACCACCTCTTTGTGAAGCGTTACCTCTTTGGCATGGCCCAGGTTCAGTATCTGGGATACATTATTGATGAACAGAGGGTGCATGTGGATCCAGCCAAGATCCAAGTCATTTGGGATTGGCCATCTCCAACCACTTTGACAAAGCTTTGCAGCTTTCTAGGTCTTCCCAACTTCTACCGTAGGTTCGTGTTGGGATTTTCTCAATAACTTGGCCCTTGATTCAAGTCACCAAGGGAGGAGCGAAAGAAAAATTCTTTTGGTCTGAATCTCAACAGAAGGCATTCACATAGTTGAAAGATCGTCTCTGCTCGACACCAGTGCTTGCATTACCAGACTTGCAACAACCATTTGAGGTCAATAGAGATGCCTCTGACTATGCTATTGGGATAGTCCTTAGTCAACATGGGCATCCAGTGGCATATCACAGTGAGACACTTTCAAATACAGTCCAGAAGTATCCCACTTATGACAAAGAGGTGTATTCCATTGTGCAGGCCTGCCGACAATGAAAGCATTACATTTTGGGTAAGGAAATGGTCATCCACACAGACCATCGACACTTGCAGTTCATACAGACCCAAGGGAAATTACAGAATGATCGCCATCAGAAGTGGTCCACATACTTACAACAATTCCATTTGAATATCAAGTATAAGAAGGGCAACACCAATAATGTTGCAGATTGCCTCAATCGACCACCGATCATGGCGTTAACCACCGTGCTCAACTCTTGTGGGCACGAGACTTCTGATTAGCCACTTCTCTACAAAAGCGACCCGGAATTCAGCCAAAAATACCAGACACTCTTGGAGGGTCAACATGTTCCAGATTTTCACCTCCAGGATGCCCTGTTATGCCACCTGGGTCACCTTTGTGTTCCTTCAAGCGAGCATGCCAAGATGATTTGGGAAGCACACTACAGTCTGGCTGCTGGGCATTTCGGGGTCGAGAAAATGGTGGTTGTACTGCAAAAGTATTTATATTGGCCGAATCTTCGACAGGATGTCAGGAAGTACATCAGAACATGCACTGCCAATGCCATTACCAAACTGACCATCAAGAAGAAAGGCCTATATACCCCGCTGCCTACCCCTAGTCGACCTTGGGAATCCATCTCCATGGATTACATGTCAGGCCTTCCTTCCAATAAGCCTGGAAATGACTATGTTTTTGTGGTTGTCGACAGGTTCTCGAAGATGGCCATTATGGCGGCTTGCAAGAAGAATATCACATTAGAAGCCACCGCTAAACTCTTCTTTGAATGAGTGTGGGTAAACTTTGGGATCCCACAGTCTATCATCTCAGATCGAGACAGCAGGTTCCTCAGTACATTTTGGTCCAGTCTTTGGTCGATGCTGGACACCAAACTCACTAAGTCCACAACCTTCCATCTTCAAACTAATGGCCAACAGAGGTTGTCAACAGGATGATCATACACATTTTGTGCATGTACAACTTAAAGCATCCACACACATGGGACGAGAGCCTCCCTTATGTTCAGCACAGCTACGACCGGGCTCTCCACAGCTTGACTAGCCAAAACCCTTTTCAGGTGGGCTTGGGATTCCAGCCACTATGTCCCATTGATGTGGCCATGCCATTTGCAGATACTCAGGCAGATTCGGCTCATGTCCAGTTTGAAATAGATAAGGCAGACAACTTCATTGAGCACATCTAACATATTCGCCAGCAGGTCCATGACATTCTGGAGAAATCAAATGCAAAGTACAAGTAGCGACATGATCAACATCAAGTGCCACACAAGTTTCAGGTGGGCAACAAAATTTGGTTGCATTTGCAAAAGGAACGCCTTACCGGAGCCTATCAAAAAATTAGACCACTCTGATATGGTCCTTACACCATTACCAAGGCTGTGGGAAATAATTCATTTGAGCTCAGCATTCCCCCATTCCTTGGCCTGCACCCAATGTTCAATGTGGACCGCCTTCAGCCATACTTTCCACCATTACTAGAGACATCCGACATTGCAGAACAACTCACGCCCACAAAGTTAAATCCAGATTACATGGAATAAGTTGCAACTGATCTGATCATGGACACACAGATCAAGCACACTCGCCAGTAGAATATCCAACTATATCGAGTTGTCGAAGCAGGCCAACTGCTTCACTAGGGCAAGTGGCTCAGCAGGGACCAAGTTTAGTAGAAGTTCCCTCATCTCATGGAGGAACTCAATGCAATGGGAACCATTGCTTCTTAAGGGGGGAGAAATGATCCAAGTGGATATTGGTGGCCACCTACCAATTCCACTTGGACCCCCACCATTGCTTCTTTCAGTTTTTAGTTTTCTTAATTGTAGCACAATTTACTATTTTTAGCAGTTTTTGGGTCCTAAACTTTCGGAGCCGTTTTGAGGCCCCAAACGACGTTTTTTGGAAATCTACTGCCAATTGCTTTATTTGCAAAATTGTCTTTTTTGTTGTATTCCTCGGAGAGATCTTTCCAACGGGCTATCATGTGTGTCAAACAGAGATAATATGACCAAGTTGCGACCCCGGGAAGTTGGCTATCCAACTCACCCCAACGGGGCCCATAAACTCTTAGTGTTACATCTTCTCGAGTTAGGGTTTTGGTTGTTTAGGGTTTTCTCTTATTGTTCACCTTGAGCCTCATTGTAAGGCAGTTTAGAGGCATGTAGCCACCACATCTCTTCTCAGAGATAAGCTATCATCGCCCTAGCTAGTTTATTTCCATTCCTGTTTGTAAGCATATTTCAGTGTTTTACATTAATGAAATGATGTATTATTTCCCATGCATCTCTGTTTTTATGGTTATCTCTGTAATTTGTTGCGTTCCTATTTAAATCCAAATCAAGGGAGTGGCACCCATAGGGAAGGTAGTAGAGGTGAGGTTAAAATGCTCAAGACAGAACTTAGATGAAGTCTTGAAGAATGAAAAAGCCAAGAACTACCTCCACTTAAAAGCTAATTGTTAAGACCACTGAAGTGCCTAAAAATTGTGGAGTTTCTTCATTAAGTATCTTGAATCAGTTCTCCAATGTACCTCAAGATACTGTGACCAATCCATCAATGTATTTTCATGTGAGAAACAAACATTAACATTGCATAGATGAAGAGGTCGTGCCAGACAATATCCAGATGTTCTAAGTTCTTAAGCAAGCCTGTCCAAAGGGGTCCTACTGGAATCTATAGGGCAATTGCCACATAACGATCCCCTCCCTGTGAGTAGCTATAAAACTTCCTTCCATTAAGAAAGTAGGCTTAAAAAGTTCATAGTGATGCTCAAAGTGTCGTACGAAGTATGTTCAATCACTAAGTTGGATAAGTGAGGAACGAAGTCGCTCAATATTCAATAAGGTTTTGCCTTCCCCAACTTACTTATAATAGTAGGGTCTATAAATGGAGGAACCTCTGCGGGCAAGTGAGAAATCCCTCACAAATGACCAATCGACCTGATACCCCACTATAGTGGCACCCTCCCCATTGGATGATAAAGCCTAGAAACAACCCGCCTAGCATCCACATTAATGTATTTCACTTTGATAGCATACTATGGCTCTATAGACTCTCGCTCTTTCACCTATTCTCTGGCAATCGTAATACAACGTTCAGGATTTCAGGTTCTATGTCTTTTCAACTCTATGATCAACTACGAAAGTTGCATAGTTAAGTTTCAATTGTTCGTTACTGTATTAGCTTGTAAACTCACTGGTGGTCAAGAGGCTTTTCCTGTAAATGTGTTAGAAAACTTGCACAGATGAATCTAACCAGTAAAGGTTGAACACACAACTTTGCAGAGCAAAAACACTAAAAGAAAATCGAAAGAACAAAAAGAATGATTGATTCAGAAAATAGGTTACAATGCTCATGATTGATCCAAATTGGATCCTTAAACATTTCCATGACTGTTTCAAATTATGTCAGGCTTCAAAATCTTATGAATAATGAGCTTATCAGAAATGACCTCTGGACAATGGCAATTTGTGGCCAGCACGGAACAACGAGGACCCTCGGTCAAAGCGCGCTAATCGTTGGCCCATGGAGATCGCGCATGGACACAAATTGGCAATCGGAAGCCCAGATCCAAAAACAGAGGTAGTTTCTGATACGCAATTAGTGTATCGCAGGGAAAAACTCTCAGTAAAGGAAAGCCCCGAGCACTCGGTCACGAGGAAAATAGGAAACCGTGCGGAAACCATCAGAAGGCGGGTCCTGCGCCAAAAACCAGCAGGATATCATGTGCACTTCAAGTGGTAAGCGGGTTTAGCCGAGTTCAGCGTGATGCCACACACCGGGTGACATGCGTCCAGCGGATGAGAGAGAAAACCACTTACATTGCGTGAGTAACGGTCGAGCAACTTAGCTGCGCGATATAGACGGAGACTGTAGGATCTGGAGGCTCCAGATCAACGGCGGAGAATCAACCCAATGGAAGGCCGGATTTGATGGGGAAATAGACTGAGGTACTAGAGATTTGAGGTCCAACATGACCGATGAATTGGCAGAGGAATCAGTTTCGCGGGCGATCTTGGAGCAACGAAAATAACGACCATTCAAAGAGAACTGATACTCAGTTCGTGAGGAAACAGGTGACCACCTCTTTGTGAAGCGTTACACATCGATGATCCAGAGAGCAGGCGATCCAGAGAGCTGGGAAGTGGAAACGAATACTTAGGGAGTAGATTAGCTTTAAGCGATGAATAGACAAAGAGTAGAAGGGGGGCAGAAGTAGAGAATGAAGTGAATTGCATAGAACAGAGAAGTCGAGCTGCCCTGAGGAGCAAAGGCAACATCGAGCAGACAGAGACAGAACAGAGAGTGTCTGAGAGTATGTGAACTCCAGAGAAGGCTTGAGAGGTTCAAGCAACTCCTCTGTGTATACCTGTCAGGTATTGAGTACCAAATTGGACTCATACCACTGAGACCAGTTGAGGTCGAGATTTAGTAAGGGGAGTCTATGTACTCTAGAGACTTGGGAGATCCAAGTACAATCCTATTGATCATTCTATGTTAAATCAGACTCAAATTGAGCTCTGTATTGTAAAATCTCTGCTTTAAGACACAATAGAAAAGGTCACCACTGAAGGTTGACCAGGAGACGTAGCCCCGGAGGATTGGGTGAACTCCTTATTAAATTTGTTGTGCTTTTTTATTTGCTTACTGTGTTTCTCTTACTGTTTCAAGTGCCTGTGTATTTCGCAATCTTATCGATTCGTTGCTTAAAATAACATAGGCACACGCCAACACATGGGTCTGTAATACCTTCATTAGTTAAGTGGGATCATTTATGAGTGATTTTCAGATCAAGTGGTATCAGAGCTTCTAGGTTGTTTAAGGTTAGACAAGCTTGTGCTGGATTTTGTTGTTGAATGCTAACTAGATCAAAGATTAAATTAGGAGAAGGAGAGCTGGTCGAAACTAACCCACAGATTGGAAGAGTCTATCCTTAGAAGAAAATGTTAGAAGAAAGTCCCTTGGGACCAGATCCCGTATTTATAGATAGTTTCCCAACCATGAGGTCCATGGTAGAGGAAATGTATAAAGACTTCAGGAAACATAAAGATGAAGATTCATCGGGCTCCAAACAAGAAAAAGGGGAAGAAGAATCTCTCCTCCATGACCACTCAAAAGGAAAAGGGAAAGAAGAAAACTTTCTTACACCTCCTAATAGCCCTGAACATAAAAAAAAAATACATCTTTTATTAAATTAGATGTTAAATTTGATTTACCAATATATGATGGAGAGCTGAATGCAGAGAAGTTGGATAATTGGATCAGACAAATTGATGTTTATTGCAGAGTGCAGAGTATTGACTCAAACAAAAGTAAGATTTAGCTGGCCAGTCTACGCCTTGGAGGCACTGCCTTGGTATGGTGGGAAGGCAGGACACAAGCTGACATGAAGAAGCATGGTAAGATTCTTTATGTCTGGAGTGAATTTGTTTCTACAATAAAAAAGCAGTTCTATCCACTAGCTTACATGCAGCAAGCCATGATGAGCAGGCAAACCCTTCGCCAATTGAAAGGGCAAAGTGTACAGGGTTACACCCAAGAACTTAGGAAGAGAGCTTTGATTATAGGAATTTCATTAGACTCACTTGAGACTCTATTGAAGTACATAGGTGGTCTACACAACTACATGAGGCACACTATCCTCATGTTTAATCTCACTAGTATAGATGAGGTATTTGTTCAAGCTACGCATCTAGAAGCTAGAGGAAAGAATGGGAACCCAGAAGTCAGAGGATCATCCAAGCCCATTGCAAGCAAGAATAAGGAGAAAAGAAAACAGAAATGGAAAGAAAGGAAGGCCAATACTGCACAAAAGACAAAGTCTTCATGCATTCACTGTAAAAAGGATGGGCATGATGATGAACACTGTTGGATTTTGCATCCGAAGCTGAGAACTAAGAAGTTTGAGGGCAAGAAGAAGAAGATTGCTGCAGCTATTCAGAAAGATTTGGGGTTAGACTCAGGAGATGAAACAACCATTGCAGCGACATGTATAAAAGGTAAAAATTCTGAAGCATCTACTAGTAATTCTGCACAATCTATTAATGATGAAGAAAATGAGAGAAAAAGGTGTGAGCTTTTTCCATATTCAAGTTATTTCCAAGCATCAAAAGATTGATACTTTGTTTGATAGTGGCTCAAAAGTAAATTTAATTTCTGAAGCAATTGTAAAGAAGTTGGGATTACTGACTACACTTCACAAGAAACCATACCCATTAGGTTAGTTAAGTGATAAAGCACAACTACAAGTGACCAGACAATGTAAACTTAAGTTTTCCTTTGGGTTAGCATTTGTAGATGAGGTTGAGTTAGATATAGTTCCTCTATATATATGTGGAATTGTTTTAGGAAGTCCTTGTATGATAGAAAAGCTATTTTCTATAGAGCTAAGAACAAGTATCTACTCGTTAAAGATGGAATCGAATACTTTGTAAGAGCTCATAAGCTCAAGAATAATTATACTCTCATAAACTCAGGGCAGATGAAATGAATTGTAAATTCATGCAAACAATTTTTACTGATGGTTGTAAAGGAAAAGAAACCTAATAAAACCAATGTATTTGAGGGCTGTGATGCTAAACAACAAGCAGATTTAGAAAAATTTGTTTCAGAATTGATATCTTGTTTCAATAACCTAAAGGTCTACCACCCAAAAAGGAACTAGTGCACGATATTAATTTGCAGCAAGATGTTGCATTGCCTAACATCGGAATGTACAGGTTGTCTGCTTTAGAGAATGCAAAAATCAAGAAGCAGGTGCAGGAGTTGCTCAAGAAGGGGTTCATCAGACCTAGCACATCACCATGTGGCTCTCCAATCGTTTTGGTGAGAAAGAAAGATGGCTCGTGGAGAATGTGCATTGGTTACTGAGCACTGAATAAGATAATGATACAAAATCATTATCCCCTTCCTCGCATAGATGATCTATTAGATCAATTGAAAGAAGCTGTTTATTTTTCCAAGTTAGACTTGCATAGTGGGTATCATCAGGTCAGGGTTGCAGATCAAGATGCATGGAAGACTGCTTTCAAAACAAAGCAGGGATTGTATGAGTGGCTAGTTATGCCTTTTGGCTTAACTAATGCTCCTGATACTTTCATGAGAATAATGAATGATGTACTCAAACCTTTTCTTGATGATTTTGTTATTCTATATCTTGATGACATTATTATATTTAGAAAAACGTGGGAAGAACATTTAAAGCATGTTAAGCAGACACTAGATGTTTTGAAAAGAGAAAAACATCATGTTAAACTCTCAAAATGTGAATTTGGCAAAACATCTTTGAATTATTTGGGACATATAGTAGGGGGTGGTGAATTGAAGATAGATCCCTCTAAATTTGCAGCCATTATAAACTGGCCTAAACCCAAATCTGCTACAAAAGTCAGAAGCTTCTTAGGAGCAACACAATATTGGAGAAAGTTCATTTCTAACTTTTCCTTAATTGCAACTCCCTTAAATGTTTTGACAGGATTGAACAAGGTGTTTAAGTGGGGAGGCAAACAACAGAAAGCCTTCAACACCTTGGAAGAAAAGATTAGTACAACACTAGTACTAGCACTGCCTAATCTTCAAAGACTATTTGAGATCCAAACAGATGCCACTGACTATGCCATGGGAACAACGCTGATACAACACGGTAAACCCATATGTTATCATTCTGAGACATTTAATTCTATAGTAGTTAACTATCCCACATATGATAAAGAATTGTATGCATTAGTACAAAGTGTGAAAAAGTGGAAACATTACTTAATGGGAAAAGAGACAGTTATACATACTGATCATCAACCACTTCAATATCTACACTCCCAAACTAAGTTGCAACAATCAAGACAATATAGATGGATGGGTTTTATACAACAGTTTCATTTAGTCATTAGATATAAAAAGGGAATACCCAATAAAATAGCATATATGTTATCTAGACCAATTATAAATGCATCTACTATACTTAAGCATAACTCAGTATTGCATGAGAGCTACATTGAACAATATGCTCAAGATATAGATTTTAAAGATGTATATGCAACTTTAAGTCAATGCAAATGAATAGAAGAATCGGATTATCATGTTAAGGACCGACTCTTGTATCATTGTGGGAAGTTATGCATTCCACAAACTGAAAGAGTAAAGATAATTTGAGAAGCACACACTTCTCTAATATCAGGTCACTTTGGGGTAAGTAAAATGGTTGCACAGCTGCAAAGATTTTGTTATTGGCCAAAAATGAATGAGACAGTTTCTAGATATGTAAGAGGGTGTACCATGTGTGCTAAGAGCAAGCCCAACAATAGAAAACTAGGCTTGTACACTTCACTGTCGATTCCTTCTCATCCTTGGGAAAGTGTTTCCATGGACTTTGTTGGAGGACTGCCTAAATCTAGGAAAGGTCATGACTATTTATATGTTGTTGTGGATAGGTTCAGGAAAATGTGTATTTTGATACCTTGTAATAAACAAATTACAAATGAACAAATTGCAAAGTTGTTCTTTTAGCATGTATGGGTTCATTTTGGATTACCCACTTCCATTGTATCTGATCGAGACACCCGATTTGTTGGGAAGTTTTGGTTGAGTCTGTGGGAACTGATGGACACCAGACTGAAGAAAAGCACAGCCTTTCATCCACAAATAGATGGCTAGACAGAAGTGGTCAACGGGACAATGATCCAGTTGCTCAGAGGCTATTGCAGCAAGCATCCCAAACTTTGGGATGAACATTTGTGTTATGTGCAACATGCCTTCAACCGAGCAAAACATTCTTCTACACAGAGATCTCCTTTTGAAACCTGTTTTGGTTTCACACCAAGGTATCCCTTGGATTTTTTCTTTGGTAAAGACATAGCAGTTTATGGACACCATGATGTGGACAAGGCAACCAAGTTCATTGAACAAATCCAAGAGATTCACCAGGCAGTACAGGAACAACTGGAAAAGAGCCAAGCCAAATACAAGGCAAGGCATGACAAGCATCGGGTGGAGCATAGTTTGCAAGTTGGTGATCAAGTCTGGCTGTATATCAGCAAGGACAGAATGCAAGGTGAAGGGAAAAAGCTAAAGCCAATAAGGTATGGACCTTTCAAGATACTTGAGAAAATCGGTGAGAATGCTTTTCGCCTTGGTTTACCAGCTTACATGCACATCTACTCAGTCGTTAATGTAGACAACTTGAGACTATTTGAACCTTCATTAATTGACGATCCCGAAGAGCAGAGTCAATTGCCTTCTATTGATGATCTGTTACCTAAATACCTCAATGAATTGCAGGAAGACACAGTTCTAGATAGGAAGGCGAGGATGACGCGCAGGGGAGATGTTGAGTACCTCAGGATTGGACTCAAGGGTTCCAAGCCAAGTAGTGCAAAATGGATAGAGATTGGACAAGTGAGACAACTATACCCTCACTTAGTTGACGCTTGAAAACCAAATTTTGGTGGTCCAAAAGCTTTTTCAATGGGAAGGCCATGATTCGAATTGGATCCTTAAACATTTCCATGACTGTTTCAAATTATGGTAGGCTTCAAAATTTTATGAATAACGAGCTTATCAGAAATGACCTCTAAACAATGGAAATTTGTGGCCGGCACGGAACAACGAGGACCCTCGGTCAAAGTGTCCTAACCGTTGGCCCATGGAGATCACGCATGGACGCAAATTGGCAATTGGAAGCCCAGATCCAAAAACATAGGCAATTTCTGATACACGATTAGCGCAAAGCCCCAACGCTTGCAAAACTCTCAGTAAAGGAAAGCCCTGAGCGCTCAGTCACAAGGAAAACAGAAAACCGTGCAGAAATCGTCAGAAAGTGGGTCCCACGCCCAAAACCAGCAAGATATCACGTGCACTTCGAGCGGTAAGTGGGTTTGGCCTAGTTTAGCGTGATGCCACAAACTAGGTGTCACGCGTCCAGCGGATGAGAGAGCAAACCGCTTACATCGTGTGAGTAACGGTCGAGCAACTTACCCGCACGATATAGACGGAGACCGTAGGATCTGGAGGCTCCAGATCAACGACAAAGAATTAACTCAATGGAAGACCATATTTGACGGGGAAATAGACTGAGGTAATTGAGATTTGAGGTTCGACATGACTGATGAGTTGGCAGAGGAATCAATTTCGTGGGCGATCTTGGAGCAACAGAAATAACGACTGTTCAAAGAGAACTGACACTTAGTTCTTGACGAAACAGGTGGCCACCTCTCTGTGAAGCGTTACACAATGATGATGATGCAGAGCAGGGGAATTCCAGTGGACAGAGGTAGGCGATCCAGAGAGATGGGAAGCGGAAACAGTTAACCAAGGAGTAGATTGGCTTTAAGCCATGAATAGACAAAGAGAAGAAGGGGGACAAAAGTAGAGAAAGAAGTGAATTGCAGAGAACAGAGAAGTCGCGCTGACCTGCAGAGCAAAGGCAACATCAAGAAGACAGAGACAGAACAGAGAGAGTCTGAGAGTCTGTGAACTCCAGAGAAGGCTTGAGAGGTTCAAGCAACTCCTTTGTGTATACCTGTCAGGTATTGAGTACCAAATTGGACTCATACCATTGAGACCAGTTGAGGTCGAGATTCAGTAAGGGGAGTTTGTGTACTCTAGAGACTTGGGGGATCCAAGTACAATCCTACTGATCATTCTCTATTAAGTGAGACTCAAATTGAGCTCCTTATTGTAAAATATCTGCTTTAAGACACAATAGAAAATGCCACCACTGAAGGTTGAACAGGAGACGTAGCCCCGAAGGATTGGGTGAACTCCTTATTAAATTTGTTGTGTTTTTTTATTTTCTTATTGTGTTTCTCTTACTATTTCAAGTGCCTATGTATTTCGCAATCTTATCGATCCATTGCTTAAAATAACATAGGCACACCCCAACACATGGGTCTATAATACCTTCAATAGTTAACTGAGATCATTCACGAGTGATTTTCAGATCAATGATATAGCTTTACTGGGTGAAGATCCCAAGGTAATGCGCCATAGTGGTGATCAATGAGAGGACTCGACACCTACAACAAGTCCCAGAGAGAACTAGCCAGTTGCAGAGTGAAAGGAGGAGCAAATCAGGGAGTAAATCATGCAGAAAGGGTCTTCCATGTAGTTCCACAACAAGTTTTGTAGAGAACTAGCCAATTGCAGAGTGAAATGAGGAGAAAATCAGGGAGTTAATCATGCAGAAAGGATCTTGCATGTAGTCCCATGCATGCATGAACAATCAAAGGCGCCAATCTGGTGAAGATTCCAATGTTGAAGCCTTGCATGTCAGTGAATGCTCTAACTATGTCTGCATGTGTCAGCAATGAAGGTCCTAGGTGTGTAGTACCTCCAACACCCCCCCTGAACACCACTATGGAGAAAAATAGAAAATGGGCCCATGTCTGTCATCAAGAACCTATCATGCAAAGTTCTCTTGACTGCAGCAATGGCTGAAGCCGAGCTGCCGATGATCAGGAGATCATTCACATAAAAAACTAAGATAAGAAGAGAATCATGTGTCCTGAGCATGTAAACATTTAGATCAGACTTATATATTTCAAAGTTTTGTGATAAGAGAAAAGAATCCATCTTCGCATACCAAGCTCTCGGGGCGTGCTGAAGGTCGTAGGGAGACTTCTTCAGTCTGCAAACCAAAGATGAATCCTGAATGAAACCATGTGGCTGCTCCATGTAGATCTCCTCAGATAGGTCTTCATGAAGAAAGGCATTCTTCACATCCATCTGATGTACTTCCCACCCCTGGGCAGCTGCAATGGCAAGTGCGAGGCGTATGGAATCCATCTTTGCTACTGGAGCAAAGGTATCATCATAATCAATGCCATGCACTTGGTGGAAGCCTTTGGCTACTAGCCTGGCTTTCTTTGTGGTGATTTGCCCATCTGCAGCACTCTTGGTCCTGTAGACCCATTTGCATCTGAAAATTTTCCTTCCTGAAGGAAGGGGGACCAAATCCGAGGTCAGGTTCTCGGGGAGGGATTTGTAATCCTCCTCCATGGTGGACTCCCAAGAGGGATGCCCAGTAGCCTCAGCATAAGATTGCGGATCAGAAGATTGAACCAAATGACAATGTTGGGATGGCATTGGTTCAGTTGCAGTGAGGACAAGAGGAGGCTCAATAAACTCCGAGCTAGTCCTCCGCGGATCAGAATTATCCCCCACAAGACCATTTCTAGTAGTTGGGTGGTCTTGTGCATATATCTCACCTAAGCTCCTTGTTCATGATAGTTGTATGGTGTTAGGATTGATGCTTTGGGAAACTCCATTTTTCTGTCGATCTTCGATCTCCAAGCTGTAATACCTGAAAAATAAAGTATTGGTGCACCTTTTATCTAGCAACCTGTGGGCTATGATACCATGTAAATGTGTTAGAAAACCTGCACAGATGAATCTAGCTAGTAAAGGTTGAACACACAACTTTGCAGAGAAAAAACACTAAAAGAAAATTGAAACAACAACAAGAATGATTGGTTCAGAAAATAGGTTACAATGCTCATGATATAGCATTACTGGGTGAAGATCCCAAGGTAATGCTCCATAGTGGTGATCAATGAGAGGAATCGACACCTACAGCAAGTTCCGGAGAGAACTAGCCAGTTGTGGAGTGAAAGGAGGAGCAAATCAGGGAGTAAATCATGCAAAAAGGATCTTGCATGTAGTCCCACAGCAAGTTCTGGAGAGAACTAGCCAGTTACGAAGTGAAAGGAGGAGAAAATCAGGGAGTAAATCATGTAGAAAGGATATTGCATGTAGTCCCATGCATGCATGGACAGTCAAAGGCACCAATCTAGTGAAGATTCCAATGTTGAAGACTTACATGTCAGTGAATGCTCTTACTAAGTGTCTGCATGTGTCAGGAATGAAGGTCCTAGGTGTGTAGTACCTCCAACATTTCCTAAGGTGATACAAAGTATAAAAGGTCAAATAACTGAGTGAGCATTTGTAGTTTGAAAATGGTTAAATCACTGAACAGGCAGGCTTGTGTTAAAGGTTTGGAAGGCTAGAAGAGAAATGAAGTGCTTCTGGTGTTTTGCTACGCCCAGAATAAGAAAATAGTAAACAAGAGGAAATAAGAGATAATAAGCTACTTCGTTCCCTGCCCGATGCAGATAAGCAACTACGTTCCTTACCTTCCTCATTTCTTCTCAAACTGAACCTTGAGTCCCTCCCTATCACTAAGAGGAAATCATACATCGCCCAAGCCAGCAAAAGAAAGAACCAAGCTGTGGGAACCATTACTCACCTACCTGTCTAGTGGAAGATTTCAAGAAATAGTTCGTCCAGTTATAAGCCTACCTCTATTCACTGATTAAATGACCTACCCACAATCCCTCTAAAAAGAAATTGAAATAGATCTTCCATAACTCAAGCCATCTCACCAAGCAATAGATCTTTCCCTCGGTCAAGCTAAGAATTCATACACTACGTCCGATCAAGCTATCAAGAAAGAACCATCTGCTACTGCTCAACATCGCACTACACCATCAACTACCTCTTGCAATGTCCCATGTTGTGCGAAACATCAATCAGTATAACCAACAATTATTTCACTTCCAATGGCACTTGAACTACGTGTCCTAACTCATACTTTCGCGCTCCACTCACATTCATATTTCCAATCATAGCTTATGTTACACTAAAATTTGTCATCATGACTATTTGCAGTTAGTATGGCTCCATCAACAGTCATACTATCCTCCTTGGCAAGCCTCATACCTCTGCTCTCCATGTCAAACTTCAAGAAAGAGAGAAAGTCATTAAAAACATGTTTATCTCTGGGTACGCAGTTTCTCTCTACCTTACCTGCGTGTACGCATCCCAAGTTCACAATACCTGCGTACCTGTACACTCTGTATGTAAAGGGGTGGGTGCGTACTCCTGTAAAGGTCAAAAGGCGCGAGTTTCATCTTAAAAAAGTTACTTGTGGTCATTTCTAAAGCATTATAGAAGATTGTTTGACGTGTATTGAGCGCCTCCAGATGGTTCATGTATCCCTATGAAAGAGGAACTTATCCCATCAAGAGAGGAGCTACCCCATCCAAAAGAGGGGCTTATCCCATTGATGTTGGACCTGATTAACTTCCTCTAGAACATTATAAATACAGGCATTGGGCCAGAGGAGGGGAGGTTGAAAGCTGAACATTCCAAAGGGTAGATGCTGCTGGAATTAGGACTTCCTTGTAGAAGCTTGTGAGGAGAGATTCCCATCCTTTCTTGTTTCATTTGGAAGTGGGTGAGCTTATCAAAGTAAAGGAAAACTCTTGCTGGACCCTGGGAGGAACTTGCACAACACCAAGGCTCAGGTTGTAATGGTTTCTTTTGTTTCCTATTAATACAAATAAGTCCATTCTTCTCAACAATTTGTTATTAATGAGTTGTTTCATATACTCCTTGGTCTGTATGTTGAATATGTTTTATTTTATGAGATATTCAGGTGCTATTTAATCGTTTGATTGTTAGTGAATGCAGGTTTCGACGTGAAGGAGGAGTTCATCCGGATCGACGAGGCTGAACTACTACAACAACGTTGGACTACAGGTTGGATCTAAACACTTGATTTCTTGTATGGTAAATGCATGTTTAGAGAAGGATTGCTCTTAATTGTCTTGTTTGTCACTAGAAAGCCTTAA
Source organism: Pinus taeda (assembly GCA_000404065.3). Classification (NCBI taxonomy): domain Eukaryota; kingdom Viridiplantae; phylum Streptophyta; class Pinopsida; order Pinales; family Pinaceae; genus Pinus; species Pinus taeda. The sequence goes on along the minus strand of APFE030338002.1, from coordinate 102,875 downwards.
GCTTCTAGGGAGGTTGGTTTTTTCCGCAAGATTAACTCTTTCCGCATGACATCCCTTATTTACTTTTATTACATGGAATTTTCACCAAGGTTGTTAGAGAACCCTCCCCCTTGGGGGAACACCATCCTCAGTGCTCAAAAACAACTATAACCACACAACAATTGTAAGAAAAATATACTGTCGATGGAGCTTTATAACTTAGCTTGATGTAGTAGCTACAATGTTTAGCCTGCTGAGAAGCAAAACAAGATGAAAACATGAAAACATAACATCATAATGACATGACACCCATACCGCTTATTAGAGCTTTATAACATAGCTCATGGAAATATTTAAATTCATATACATATGTACATATACCAAACATCATCGAAATATGTACAAAAAGATATACCAAGACATATACCAAAACACCATACGAAAACTTCTTTGCCTCAACTGACAAACAAAGAAGGATACATATTTTGCATCTGATCCACTATCTCCCAAGTAGCTTCATCGGGCCCAAAGTGCTTCCATTTGACTTTAACTTGCTCAATTTCTCAGTCCCAGAGCACGAGTACCTTTTTTTGCAATATACACTGAGGCTTCAGCTAGAATTCTCCATCTGGTTCCACTTGCAATATAGACTAGTCAATCACATGATCAACATCTTAACATACTTCTTAAGAAATGACACATGGAAAACATCATGGAATTTCACTGTCGATGGTAGTGCAAGTTGATAGGCTACTAGCCCAATCCTCTCAAAAATATTGAAGGGTCCACAAAATCATGGTGATAGCTTGGCACATGATCCAATTTGTAAGGATCTCTTCTTTGGCTTGATACACAAGTACACATGTTACCCAACCTGGAACTCCTTGAACAACCTATTCCGATCTGCATAACTCTTCTTCCTATCCCATGTTTCCTTTAGATTCTTCTTGATTACCTGCATTTCCTATTCCATGTGAGCCAACATATATGGTCCAATCAATACCCTATTAACTGGATCACTCCAACTAATGGGAGTGTTACAACTCCATCCATACAATGCCTCAAATAGACTCATCCTCAAAGATTCATGATATCCATTGTTGTACACAAAATCTACCAGTGGAAGATACTCTTCCCACTTCTACTGCTGATGCATCACATACATCCTCAACATGTCCTCCAATATCCTATTGACCCTCTCTGTCTATCCATCTGTCTGCATATGATAATTAGGACTGAAGGCCAACTTTGTGCCCAAACCTACAAATAACACCTTACAAAACTTGGAAGTGAACTTCGCATCCCAGTCTGACACAATATTCTTCGAAACACCATGCAATCTGACCACATCTTAGATGAATAACCTTGCTACATCACTAGCTAAGAATGTAGACTTCTCTCGAATGAAATGTGCAACCTTTGTCAACCTATCCAAAATAACCATGATGGAATCATGTTATCTCACTGTCTTCAGAAAACCTATTGTGAAGTCCATAGAAATGACCCCCCATTTCCACTTTGGAATCACAATTGGTTGTAGCAATCCACTTGTATGTATTTACTCTACCTTCACTCACTAACAATAAAAAAATCTAGCCACAAACTCTGCTATATCCCTCTTTAGCTTCAACCAATAGTAAAATCTCTTCACTGTTGTCATTATCTTCTGATAACTTGGGTGACCTAAATGTGGTTTCACATGAAGCTCCCTTAAGATCATCTTCTTGAGCTCACTATTATCTAGTACATATATCATGTCTTGGAACTTGACCAATCCATCTACTGTAAGGCAATAATCCACATCTTGTGCACCTACACTTGCACCTGTACCTATACATGTACCCGTATCACTACCTATACATGTACCTGTACCATCACATGTACCTATACCTATACCATTACCTATATCTGTACCAATACTTTGTTGTGAATTGTGAATAATATCTATATATTTGACATCCTGTTAACCTGTCCGCAAGATCCTACCCTATAGATTTGTCCCATAGGAACTCATAGATACTAAGTGATTTACCAGTACTCATCTTCTAAGTGAGTCTGCCACTTTTTTCTCTTTACCTTTGATATATCAGATCTTAAATCAAACTCACTGATCATACCCAACCACCGAGCCTCCCTTCCATTCAGATTCAGATGATTAAATAGATATTGCAAACCACTTTTATCACTCATCAATGTAAACCTCCTTCCTAGAAGATAGTGTATCCACATATTCAATGCATGTATAATCATTGCCAACTCAAGATCATGTGTGGGATAATTATGCTCGTGCTCATTTATTTTCCATGACTCATATCATACCACTTTCCCATCTTGCATAAGGACTCCACCAAGTCCTTTATTGCAAGCATCTATGCACACTACAAATTATTTGTCTAGATCTGCAATATTTAGCATTGGTGCATGTGTCAACAACTACTTGAGCTGCTCAAAACTAGCCTCAAACTCCTATGTCCATTCGAAATTCTTACCTTTCTTTTGAAATGATGTAATATGATAAGAAATTTATGAGAATTTCCTGATAAATCTCTCATAATAGCCTTCCAAATCCATGAAATATCTCACCTCATCCATATTATTAGGAGCTACCCACTCCATGATGGCCCTTATAGTTTCTAGATCTACTGCAATGCCCTTCTTGTAGACCACATGCCCCAAGTAGTGTACTCAGTCTGAAAGAAACTACACTTGCTGAGCATAGCATACAATTGATTATGTCTCAATAACCTCAACACTACTGCTAAATGCTCGACATGTTCTTCCTCATTATTAGGATATACTTGTATATCATCAATGAACACAATAACAAATTTATCAAAGTACAGATGTAACGCACCATTCATCAAACACAAAAATGTAGCTAGAGAATTCTTTAAGCCAAATGGAACTACAACAAACTCATAATTCCCATACCTGGTCTTGAACGTGGTCTTATAAATGTCCTCTTCTTTGATGCATACTTGATGGTATCTGAATCTCATATCAATCTCTGAGAACATTGTTTCTCCCTTCAACTGATTGAGAAAATTCATAAATCCTTGGTATGGGTTACTTGTTCTTGATGGTTAATTTGTTCAACTGCATGTAGTTAATGCATAATCTGAGTGTACCATCTTTCTTTTTCACAAACAATATCGGTGTGCCCCATGGTTATACATGTGGCCTAATATACTCCTTGTCCAAAATTTCCTTCAACTGCAACTTTAACTCAACCAACTTAGGTGTGCTCATCATGTATGGTGCTTTTGATGTTGGAGTTGCCCCTGACACTACCTCAATAGAAAATTCTACCTCCTTGTGAGGTGATAACTTTGGAATGTCCTCAAGAAATACATCCTTGAACTGCTACAAAACTAGGTACCTTCTCAACACATCTGCATCCTCAACCTCTTTACCATTATCACTAGAAATGTGTACTGTAAATAAATTGCACACTTTCCTGTGACTACTCTTTGTTTGCATAGTTATCACCATCGTAGCTGATGTAGCTTTCTTCTTACCCTATAGGACTCTTGGTTCTCCATTTTCATCAACACACTCAATGGATTTTTCATATCAGCCTACCTTGCTTTTATAAAGATACAAATAATCCATGCCCAAAAACATATTGCATGATCCTAACGATAATACATTCAAATGTGCTACAATCGACATACCATTCAAATCAAATGCACAAGCTCTCACCCAATGATGAACTCGCTTCCTCGTACTTGTAGCCAACTGCACTAACCAAGACTCTGCATGAAATTCCTTACTCAAACCACACTTATCCACCAAGTCAGGACTAGCATAGTTATAATTAGATCTAGGGTCATTCAAAATAGAAATAACTTGATCACAAAGATTATCGTCCATCTCAATGATAGAAGGATGATGCTCTACCTATTTTTTATCCCATGTTGCATAGATACGTGGAATACTCTAACCCACATCTCCGACAATATGTGTCTCCTACGCACTTTATATCTTAGGCATACCATTCTGGTACTATGGACAATCCCTCTTGTGATGATCTCCTCCACAAGCCCAACACTACATGGGCTCCTTATTCTGCTCGTCAGATCAATGTCCCTATCCTCTATCTGATGCATTGTACCTATTAGGTGGTGAAACATTCTCCTTGTTACCTAAATCTTGAGGTCTTGCTTTTTTTAGTCCTATTTTCCTTTGTTCTTTGCATTACCTCTCCAGTCTAGCTTCGTTTCAGTTCAGATGGCCTCCTCTAATGATCTAGGCTCATCAAACTCGATATTGTCTTTGGATGCCACCAGTAATCCACTAATGAACCTCTAAATCTTGGCCTTTTCCTCTGTGAGATAAGACACATACCTCAGTGGCTCCAAGAACTTGCTAGTGTACTCATCATCTATCATGGATCCCATCTTTAGTTTGTAAAATCCCTTCGCCCTGTCATCAAAGTATCTTTCTGACAAATAATTCTTCTTGAATAGCAGCTCAAACTCACTCCAAGTCAAATCCTCCTCATGAATGCATCTAACATTCTTCACCTTCCCACCAAATGTCTACTTTACCTTTGAGACTGAATGTAGCCACTCTAGCTTTCATGTTCTTTGAATAGTCATGCAACCTGAAGAATTTCCGTTTTTCAAGCAACCATGCCTCTGCATCCTATAGTTTCTTAATATCTCCATCACATGTTGGGGGCTTTGATTTCTTAATCCCATCCGCTAAATATCCCCTATCACTCCTCTTGTAAGGATGACAACACTGACGATCATGATGCCTATCTGAATCAGAAATGGAATAATACATGTGTCTATCCCCTCTCCTATCTAGAGTATCCAAAAATATACCATCTCTAATTGTGTCATCTATATATGATATGTGAGCAATATGCAACTGACTACCATATGCCCCATTAGTTCTATCCTCTTGCTCATAGCTGATCTGATGTAGTCCCTGTCATTGCAAATCTAACAACTCTGAAGTATCACTACATTTACCTCTACTTATTTCTCTTGTGCCTGCATGATTCTGTCATTATTTGCCTTGCAAATCCTTATTTCTTCCTTTAGGCTTCTCAGTGTAATTTCCAAATTAGAAGAGTTCCCAACACCATACTTCTCTTTGGATTCATAGGGAGAGTCTTTGTAGTCAACCATCTTGATAGCCATTTGATATTTATTCCTGCAAGGTATATCATGTCAGCTAAACCAAATCACAATAAACCAACGTACCTTAGTATATCTCGTGGAGGATACCTTTCCTACAAGGTCCACAAATCAGCATGATACATGTATAAAATAATCATTACAACATATAGAAACATAAAACACAAGCATATGACCATGCAACCATCATTCTAGCTAGGGTCCAATCATTAATGCGTGACCTCAACAATAGTACACACCATCAACTCATGCATGAAAACCACCATTATTACATCACTATAAACATGACCACTTGTAAACATGAGCATGCATAAGTGATGCATAACCTTCCACACATATGCATAAACACATTTGATCAAGCAGCAATGAATAGTTCTTGAAATCAAACCTGCAAGAATGATACATGCAACCAAGCATACATGAATGTAACCAACAAGCAATATTTCAACCAAACATACTTCAATGATATATGTAAGCAACATAAGTTGACATGTAGCCAATCAAACATGCGCAACGATGCATCCCACAATAAAACACATCAACTCTACATAATGACATCACTACAACAATGATCCACATCATGCGAATGCAACAAACGCATGGTATGCAAGTGTGAGAGACACACATGCATGAACAACACATAGCCCATCTAGCCAAGGGGTGAACCATCCTCTAATACCACTATGTAACACCCTCCTCCCACATCTACCCAAGCAATCATCTAGCTAGGGTAAATATGTGATGAGAGGCCACTATGATATGATTTGACTTCCTAAGTCATGTTAAGGAAGTGGAACCGACAAAAACACACCATACATACATTCAACATCAACTTTTCAAGACCCTTAGGAACCAATCAAACAGTCCAGACAACTTTCCCTTGGGTCCCACTAAAATTTTGGACAGCTTAAGCCTCAGTCTCTCTCATGCTATAGGCATGACAACATCTAGTAACCCCAAGATGCTCTCATAGGCTTGCCTAGCAGTGTCCAGAGGCTAAATTTGCCAGTGCTATGCCAACGTCCCTAGGATTTGAGCCACTTTTTGAGGCCCAGAGACCATGTCACTACCTAGAATTTAATGACACCTTCATAATAGTAAAATAACATGGAAATGGCAGTATTAAAGAAAATGATTGAATGAAACCTTGACTGGACCCCTACTAGCCATGAAAGGAGATAAGGCTCACTATTTCAGCAAGGATGTTGCAACTCCTAGGGCTACCAAATTTGGTTTATCAACCCGGGGTTTTGTACAAACTTGGAGGTGATAGTGCTATATACACAATAGATGCATCATTCTACTCATGTCAATCCTCAACTAGGGCGCTAGACCATTAGGGTACTAGAACAATCCTCTATTTACTAGAAGGAGTCTGATTATTGACAATGAATGTAAAGCTAGTTCTAATGTAGGAAAGTAAATGCTTGTTTATTCAGGAAATGAAAGCTACTAAATGAAAAATGCTATGAAATTCCATTAATCATCTAGCTATGAAATAACACAAGTCACTTGTAGAAAAGAACTATGCTAACCTTGCAATTTATCATCTAGCTAATAGGACTATTTGAAAATGGATTTTTTCTATTATTTTATGATTCATACATAAATGCACTAAATATCTCATTTTGAATTTGCAAAAAAAGAGTACTTTAATTGTTAAATTAAAAATATAAATTCTATGCTATTCTGTCTGATCTGCAGGTGGAAAAGGAATGGGAAGGTTGGTCTAGGTGGCATTGATGGGCATGGAATCCAATATGAGGGCCTAACCTACTCTCATACTAGTCTATCCTATAATTTCTGGTCAAAACAGTGTCAAACATGCTACTACAAGAGATCTTGTAGCTGCTATAGGATGTCCTAGATTGCTATAGGAAGTTAGCTGAAGGGGGTTTGGAGAGCAAGAATATTGAGATGAGGTGCTGGAGAGGTGTATGATGGTGGTTGAAGGTGTAGGGAAGGTGCACATTTCCCAAGGCTAAGCCTAACACTCTAAGGTGGTTGGATTCACCTAAGGTGGTTACAAAACAGAGGTTTGGACTATGGGTTGGTATGCCTCGGTAGAAGGTGGAAAAGACTTAGGTGAAGCTGGTTGGATGTGTCCCTTCCTATAGATCAAAAATCCCTACAAAAAAACTTGTTTCTCTTTTCATTTATGCATCACTACATGTCCACATCGGAAAGATGAATTGAATTTGACGAAGCTTATCTATCTACTATTAAGGACTAGATCTATGATATGGATTGATTTTTAAACTACACCAAACTTAAGAAAACAAGATAAAAACTATAGGTGCTTCTAAGAAATCATAAACAATGATATATCTAAGAATGAAACCTAATATATGGAATGATCAAAAGACAAATCTATTATTGGGGTTGTGAGAGTGGGGTTTCCTAGTCATGATCATGTGAGGGAGATGATGTAGGGGCCATTGCCACCAACTTTTCGGGTATAATTCCTCTACTTTGAAACAATAATCTATCTCTTCAAACTAATGGAAACAAAGTTGAACAAAAATTTAAGTACTTTTTAAGCTAATCAGAAGAAAATATAAAAAAACTTCAACAACTATCTATCATTCTAAGATAAGAATAAAATTACAAAAAGAGGAACTTTTGCTGCTACGGTTGGGCCCTAACCCAAGAGCTTCAACCCTCTGAGTCAACTCAATGCTAGATCAAAACATAATTTCTCATTATCGTAAAAATGTCAAGTATATCACAACAATAACAATCAATGTGTTTTAGCTCAAAATGGCCTCTTGGCTAAAACAAAAAATCGAATCCTAATGAGTCCCTTGACTCTCTTATTTATACAAAATTGGAGCTACCAACAACTCCCTAGAAAATAGGGATACTTGGCTCCCTAACTTGAGAATAAATCTTCCTTGACTATCACTGGCTTGGATGCCAATGAAATTAGTTTTCTTGGCTGCTAGTGACATTGTGTTGGCTTATTGGTCGGAAGTGTTTTTGCCAAACAAATCGCACACTATCGGCCCTTTCGGCAATAATTCACGGAGTGCAGACTGAATTCTCACCCGAGGTAGTATGGGTAGGTGCTAGAACTAGGTTTCCGCACCCTAGGGATGTCTTGATGATGACTGGATGGGTCGCGAACCGATCTGTGCACTCGCGCTACTCTGCACAACATTCTAGCCCTTGCGAAGTTTGGCAATGAGGCACTTCTTAGATTCTTATTATTAAGGTGTTTCTTATAGATTTGATCTAATTCTTAAGGCCTTTAATCAAGCATTCAACAATTATAACCAGCACGCGCAACCATAAATCTTATAGATATGCATAAACATATAGATCTACGACCAAATGCACAATAATTCATAAACACTTATCTTTATTAATCTTGTGTTCAGCAAAATCAGTTCCACCCTGTGCACCCAGCTACAGGGGTCCACCACATAGTTGCAGACTCTACGAGGCCTCTGTGCACACAGTTGCAGAGCATACTCTAACTACTACCACCCACGACTCGGACTTACAGACTCAGAGAAATCTTGCTTCTTACAAACCCATACACTTCAGATCTTAATCAAAAGCTACTTTCTACCCTTAGAGCCTCGCTCTACTGATACCTTCCCATGGTCTGTGCACCATTACACTATTTTCAGGTGGACAACCTTTTCACTTGACCCATTACAGTTCATGCTCCATGCACTTCACGAAACTCTTATAATATTGTTACCCTAAATTGTGGGCTTTACGCCCCAAAAACTTTATGTGGGGGATTTGCTACCTAATAGGCCCCCAACACAATCATCATGACTCGTCCCAAGTCACTCGTCGGTGTGGGAAGACACAATGCCAAGGCGTCACGATTCACCATCCCTGCGAGTGATGCACTACATTATATTGCTCCATCCTTGCCTCCTGCAAAACTCCTTCAAGCTCCTACTCCATTGCCTCTCCTAATTTGCTCAATCGATGATGCTCATTCTGCTCTACTCAGTTAATGCAAAGCGGACCCTCATAGGATTTTAGCTCTAGCTGAGGTGCCAAAGGCAGGAATTCTTTGTGCCAAAGCAGCAAGTGCCCAATCTCTGGTCCAGTATACACACTGTTCGTTGAAGCTTGTGTTGCAGTTTTGCAAGAGAGATGTTGTTGTCCATGAAATCCCAGTCTTCATGGTGCATCAGAGATGAACTATTAATTGACTTTCCATCATTTTTTTCAAGATTCACCATCTTTCCTTTATCTTTCATGGGTCACTTGCGAACCCGTGGTTTAGGCAGCGATATTCAGACTGATCCTGCTTCATGTTTGAGAATTTTCGATACATCCCCTACCATTGGTGCTGAGTTCAGCGTGACGTCCACATCCGTCGACATCACATTATCCAGAAGGTCCTAAATCTTCGTTTGCCATATTAAAACCCGTGGGCTTATTCCTTGAGCGTCGATGATCAATAGTTCCATACTAATTGGAAAGCACAATAGCTTACTCCTCTTGATACCACAAATTGTTTGGTGGATGCCCCATTGTGATTTATAGGCTTGTTGAAATTCAAATTCATTTATTCCCTCCTTTTCTAGTGCATTAACATTAGATCTATGGTAGATCATTCCAGATCTGGCTTGTACTTCATATCTTAATTTCCTGCTGCCTGCTCCATTTCATGGCAACTTAGACATCTTGTCATGAACAGTGATAGCAATGGTCACCTTCATGTTTGTCCATGCAGTGGTGCATCCCCTTCTACGCAACCATGACCCTTGTGACATACCGATATTGCGTGCGCCCTTATTGTCATGCAACTCCTTAACAGACTGTTTTACCCTCCCATGCTCTCTTTCAACTATTAGGAGTGGTGAGACTATTCTTCGATCGGTTACTCAGGTAGCTGGCCCTCCCATGTAGAGCTCCAGGGGCTGCTATTTACTCTTCCTGGGAAGGTTTCTCCATTAATCTTTCTGAGCTGGACCGTGCCTCCATCTGTGACTTCTTTGACTACATACAACCCTAACCAATGCATTCATAGCTTCCTAGGAAATTTCTCAAACTTGTTGTTGTACAATAATACTAGATCATTTTCTTTGAATGTGCGCAACTTGATATGGTGATCATGCCATGTTCTTTCTCACTGCTCTGTATCTATTGATGGAATCCCGCCAGAATCCATTCCTCCTCAAGTTCTTCCAGTTGTGTGAGCCTCTCTTCCAGGGCCCCACAGTCTGCCATTCCTTTCATCGGTGCTATTCACAAACTGAGTACAATGTACTCCATTGGCATGATGGCTTCCGTGCCATAGACTAACCGGAAAGGTGTCTAACCCGTCAATTTATTGCATGTGGTTCGGTATGCCCATAGCACAGTAGGTATGTGCAAACCCCAATTGTTTCTCTACACATTACATACTTGGTCAACACAGTCTCCAAAATCTTGTTGAAAGCTTCAGCAGTCCCATTCGCTTGCAGATGGTACAATGTACTTTGCTAATGATATATCTAGAATTCCTCAGTGAGTGCGTTGATAGTTTCATTTAGGAAGTGTGTTCCGTGGTCGCTCATGAGAATTTTCAAGCATCCAAACTGCATCAACACATTCTCGAACAACAATTTCGTAGCTATAGCGACCGTGCAGTCCTTAACCGGTTGTGCTTCTGCCCATCGAGTCAAGTATTTTGTCATGGTGATGATATAGCGTGCACCCATATTTCCTTGAGGTGTGATGGGCCCCACAAAGTCGATCACCCATTTTTTGAATAGTTGCAATGTCATATGTGGATGGAGCAACATTTCATCCCTTCGCGATGGTTTTCGAGTCTATTGACATACGTCACAGGCCCGACAATATGCTTTTGATTCTTTATGTAGAGTTGGCCACCATAGTCTAGTGTGAAGAATATTCTATGCTGTTTCGCGTCCCACATAATGCCCTCTTGCAACCCTCCCATGTGCTTCAGCGAGGATCTGTCCTTGCTCAAATTTAGGTACATATCTTCGTAATATTTCATCATTTCCCATTTTGTAGAGGTGCCCCACGATAATAGTAAAATCTATTGTGTGTATCACCAATTCTTTCCTCTGCTGAACTGAATATCGCTGCGGCACAGTCCCTGTGGTTAAGAAGTGGATTATATCCTCGAAGTGGGCGTCTACGACACGCACTGCATATAGCATTGCATTGGGTAGTCCTTCCTCCAAATTCGTTTGCTCCTCACCATTCTCAATTCGTGAGAGGTGATTTGGACCTACGTTTAGGCGTCCCAGCTTCACAATGACCTCGAAGTCATATTCTTGGAATAGTAACAACCATCTACAAATATGCCCCCCCAAAATAGGCTTATTCACTAAGTATTTCAATGCGGAATGATCAGTATACATCTTAAAGTGCCCACCGAGCAGGTAATGGTGGTATTTCTGGAGTGTGTATACCATCGCCAATCCCTCGTGCTCAGTAGTAGGATAGTTCTTTTCAGCTTCGGACAACTGCCGGCATGTGAACGCGATTGGGTGATCGATGCCTTTTGCACCTTCCTGCATAAGTATAGTGCCTAGTGCAATACATGACGCATCAACATGTACATAAAATTTTATGTCCCATTTTGGAAAGACCAAAATGGGAGTGGATGCCATTTTTTCCTTGAGAACCTCCAGACTCTTCTTACATTCCTCATTCCAACAATATGTAGCATCCCTTTTCAAAAACTGTTCCATTGGTCTCGTGATTTTTGCATAGCTCTTAATGAACTTTTGGTAGTACCTAGTGTGTCCCAATGTGGCGCGCAATTGTTTGACACTTCACGACACCTCAAGATTGAATATGACAACAACCTTCATAGGATCCACCATCAGGTCCTGTCTACAGACCACATGACCGAGCAAGTTTCAGAAGGGGACGAGGAAAGTGCATTTCTTAAGGTTCAGTGCAATTTGGTGTCGTCGGCACATATCCATCATCAACCATAAACTCGCGATATGTTTCTTGGCTAGCCCAAATACAATCCAATTGTCAAAATAAACTTCCAAAAACTTATGGATGAATTCCTTGAATGCGGCCACTATTATGCATGAAAATATCATTGGAGCGTTCTTTAACCCAAAGGGCATAAGATTGTACTGAAACATCCCCATTCAGTCATGAAAGTGGTCTTGCTTCTATCCTCCGGCATGATATCGATCTGATGGTACCCTGAGAACCCATCCATAAATGAGTACGCTTCCTATCCACCAACATTCTCCATAAGTTCATCTGTAAATGGCATTGGGAATAGGTCATGAACAGAGGCATCATTCAGTTTTGGAGGTCCACACAGACTCGAATTTCGCCCTTCTATTTTTTCTCCTGCACTATCATAGGATCACCCAGTCAGATTCTTCCATAGGTTCAATAATTCCTGCTGCAAGCATTTTGTCCAATTCTTTGCAGACCTTTTCCTTATACTTCAGATTCAAATGGTAAGGACGCTGCTTAACTGGCTTCACGTCTGGTTTCAGAGTTATCTTAATTAACCCTAGGTCGCCAAGGATCCCTTTTAATTTGGTTATTTTGGTCAGGAATAAGTTTTGATATTCACGAAGTAACTCGATGACCTTATTCACCGTGGCGTCGTCCCAATAGTCCCCAAGCGTTGAGTACTTCGGCTCTGCATCCATACCAATGTTCACTTGTTTTGTTTTCAGTGGCGCGGTGATGTCAGGGTCCTCGATTGATGGTCCACAAACCTCACAGCTTCCCTCTATTTTTGGAATATTGATGTTTTTTGGGTCATCATCATCATCCTCTACTTGCACATTGTAACATTTTAGGGCCTGGATTAATTGATGTGACCATACTAGTTTCACTATTTCTTCTAGTTCTTGAGGTATTTTGAAAATGGCGGCTTTCACAACCTATAGCGCATCATCAATAGTATCCATCCATTGGTCCTCAAATAAGAACATTAATAAAAATCCTTCACGCAAGATATCCCATTCGCCTGTACCATGCCAGAGTTTTGTCTGAGTATACTAGTTCCTTGGGATGACATCCAAGGTATGGTAAAATAAGTGTACCCACTCCGGCTGGGGTTCTTCTCCATAGGCTTTGGTCCATTTTGTGAGGTGTACATGCGGGTCATCACGTCCCTCATGTTTCTCAGTTATTCATAGTTCCAACTTCCATAACCTTATCTGCATCATCCTTCTGCAGCCACACCAATTTTCAAAGGTTCCTTCATGTGTTCCCCACCAGTGCACAAGTGTTGCGCGAATCGCCCACTTCAACGCATCGAACCTCTGGTGCTTTGGCACTACACTCTCAAACTTGTTCAGGAATTCATCCACTGTTGTTAACTCATCATATGTTGGTAGATCTAGATCCTGAGCTATTACGCAATGCAATAACTTAGTCATCATATTACAGTTTATCATTGTTACTTGGCTCAACTGGTTGTGCTAGTGTTCGTCCTCTTCATCTAAATCTGAGGTGCAGGAATCTACATGCTCCCATGATATTCACCCCTCCGTAGTCAAATTTACCCAATCCTAATCTCGCATAGTTATTTTGTAGATATAATCCATGTATAGGTTCAATGTAGCACACTCCTTCAGCTGGATCTAGCGGAATAACTATGCATAGTGAATTTTTCTCAAATATCATCTTCCGCTTATTTAAGTTGATGACTCCATTCATATCTATGGCCTAGTCTATTCTTAGCAACGCAGGGTAAGGGTTGCTGTCATCCACAATTTCTATTACCTCAAAGTTTGTTTGTGTGCTCGTGCCTTCTATATCCACTGTTACTCCTTGTAATCTCCCCATGAGCAAGATCTTTTGTTGGTTCGCCATTTGTAATTGAATAGGAGACCACTGTAATGCAGGCCTGCCCATGTGTTCCCATGTTTGTTTAGGTAGCACATTCACACTTGAACCCAAGTCTAGGATGACCTGATCGATTTCAAAGTTGCCAATCTACATCGTCAATCGCATTTCCCGCTCGGTGCGCAAAGCATGCCTTCTGAGTTTGCGAACCACATGTGGCCCACCTGACCCTGTGCACCTGGTTATCAGCTCTTGTAATCCCTTAACTTCCTTATGTTCACATAACTGCATTATACATGTTTCTAAAAAGGTAGTTAGCATAGAGGGATCCATTTCTGGCTCGGGTTGATCCTTACTACCTAGAGTAGAGACCTCTACGAAGCTCTTCTTAGCTTCCACAAACATCTCCTTTACACGTTCCAAGTCGAACTCAGGTTGCTTTGTTGGAGCATTGCACACCCATGTATTTTCTTCAGGTTTTTGCCCTTTATCTTCCCTTGTGGCTGCACCACTTCTGAGCATCATGTTCATGTTGGGGTCTTGTTTGCGCAGTTCAAACCTCATCATTTGGACATTTTGCATTGGCGTAGGTTGTGCTACCCTTTTCTCATGTATCTGTGCTATCAGCGTGGGACAATCTATCATTTCATGATCGAATTGCTCACAGTATGAACACGATATCCTAGTTGGGTTGGTACAGTCACGCGCGTAGTGCCCAGGTCCTCCAAAATTGTAGTAGATTAGCTATCCACGGACTTGTCCAGGTCCCATTTATCCTCATCCTCATCCTCGCCCCTGGAACCCATCGCACACTATTGCTGTGGCTAGATCCTGACGTTGTTCCTCAGTCTGCATCTTGTAGGCAGGTGTTCGATCCATCAACAGTTCATAACTCTGATAGTCTCATTCATCGTGGCCCACCGATCTACAAAAATTGCAAAATAGATGTTGGGGGGTTTGTGTAAACTTCTGTAATAGATGATAGTTGTCCATTGTGTGGTTTCCTCCCACCTGACAGATCGAAAACCAGAGTGCGAGCACCACACTTGGTCTTGCCTATGCCTCTGGTCTCAATGGCATTGGTTCTCCTCCTGCCAAATAATTCGTGAATACACCACACTTATGCACACGCCTCTGGCCTTTGGATTTGATACACCACCCTTCTTCATGTGCCGCTGGTTGGGGCACCCTATCCTGTTTCAAACTTTGCATCTCCAAGCATGGGTTTTTTACTTTCAAGTGGATTTTTTGAACTCCCAACCCAGGACCTTGTATTGGAGTTTCATGCAACCTCATCACTATCTCTAATGCTTCAGCTTGGGTTGAGATCTTCTACCATGACAACGCCATCCTCAGATGTGGTGTCAAAGATGCCACAAACCATTCACAATGTTGCACATCTGTCAGCGTCATGTTAGCTTCGCGGATCGTGCTCTTCAAGTGTTGATCTAGATCCCATGGAGTCTCACCTGGAAGCATCACAACTTCCTTAAATCCAATGATTGACTAAGTTTCTGATTTCAGTCAGCTAAACTCTTTGTTCAATGCATCCTGGATCTCTACTATTCTAGCATTTGCATGATCACTAGAGTGCTTAATAAACCACGTCAACACGCGATCTTGCAGTGCACTCACCAAAGTATCCTTTTTAATGTTATCGTATGTAACACCTTGGGCTTCCCATACTTCCTTTACCATGAACCAAAATTGGTCTGGTTCCTCATTTCCTATGCCTTTAAATACGGGCAACTTGATCGCGCTCGCCATTCCAACCCTTAGAGGTGGTGGAGGAGAGGTAGGTGTAGATGGGGTTGATGTAGATGAAGTGGGTGATGGTGTGGATGGAGGTGGCAACTGTGGAATGTGTTGCTTTATCAACCAGATCACACTTCTTGGGGAGAACCCAATGAGTTCCTCCTCGCTTTTTCGCAAAAGTGAAATCAGGGGACTGTTTTCTAGTCCTTCGATCCCTTGGTAGCCTCATCTGCTCCACGTTACCCCAGACATCAATGGATTTGCATAACCCATTTTTCACATAACAAAATTTTAATCTACATATTCAATGATTTGATGTACTTACCTCACTGTCCCTTGAGAAAATGTCAAAAATGTCTTTCCACTTCGTTGTAGCTCACGGTTGTATCTATCGCGAACTCAGTGATAAACCCTCCTATTATCCAATCCAACCAATGATATACTACTCGCACAATCTTATCTTTAGATGCTTCTAGCCTGTGCACCAACTTTAGAGTCCACGCTATGGGCTGGTCAAGCTTGCACCTTCCCTGGCCGTTAGCTAGCCTCGTGTTCCACTCATACAGTTCTAACGAGAAGGATGTGAAGAAGATCTCGTGGATGTAGTGATCCAACCACCTTTTCCCAGATATATGCGGGGTTTTGTTTTCCTACACCATGAACTCATGAAGCTTCTAATCCAACCAATATTCAATCTCTTTCATTGTATGGTTCCAGCGTTCCAACATCAGAAATCGCTTAGGTAGATCTCAGTCCCAGCAACGGATCCATTTGTTGGCTTATTGGGGCCTGACCCAGGTTTGGAAGTGTTTTAGCCAAACAAATCCTGCACTACCGGCCCTTTTGGAAACAGTCTACAGAGCGCTAACTGAAATCTCACCCGAGGTAGTATGGGCGGGTGCTAGAACTAGGTTTCCACACCCTAGGGATGTCTTGATGAGGACTGGACAGATCGCGAACCGATTTGCACACTCATGCTACTCTGCACCACAGTCTGGCCCTCGCGAAGCTTGACGATGAGGAACTTCTTAGATTCTTATTATTAAGGTGTTTCTTATAGATCTAATCTAATTCTTAAGGTCTTTAATCAAGCATTCAACAGTTATAACCAACGTGCACAACCATAAATATTACAGATATGCATAAACTCAGAATATAAGAATAAACATATAGATCTGTGACCAAATGCACAATAATTAAAAAACACTTATCTTTATTAATCTTCAGTTCAACACAATCAGTTCCACCCTGCACACTCAGCTGTAGGGGTACGCTCACACAACTGCGGACTCTACCATACCTCTGCGCACACAGCTGTAGAGCCCACTCTAACTACTACCACCCATGACTTGGACTTACAAACTCAGAGCAATTTTTCTTCTTACAAACCCATACACTTTAGATCTTAATCAAAAACTACTTTCCACCCTTAGAGCCCCGCTCTACTTATACCTTCCCATGGTCCATGGACCATAGGCAGGCTGACTCACTTTCTATTATTTTACATTATTTTTTAGCAAACAACCCTTTAACTTGACCCATTACAGTTTGTTGTCCGCGCACTTTGTGGAACTCTTACAATATTGTTACCTTAAATTTTGGGCTTTATGCCCCAAAACCGTTACGTAGGGGATCCACTACCCAACACACCAAGCTGATGATATATGGTGGAGTAATATTTGAATGATTTGAGGATTTAAGGAGGGAGACCATCTCCTAAATCTCTCTTTCTTGCTTACTCTGAATTCCTGCACTTAAGTCAACCCAAAACTACTCCAATTCCTACATTTAACACACATTAGGCCACATGACATAGTAACTCACCTTTACTCTTCTCTCTAAGCAAAATATGACAAAATATGTAAATAAAAGTGAGAAAAGTCAATTTAATAAGCTGAAGAGCCACATTGGTGACCCATATAGTTTACCTATTGATGAGCCTTATCATCACACCCTACTAAAATTGTTTCTCATCCTCTCAGAAACCTAGTCATCTATATCCATATATTTCATAGCCTTGGTGGCCTCTTTGACATCCCAGGCTTCTATGGATGGTGTCTATTCTTGAGGATAGAACCATGCACTTTTTTCTATATCTTCCCATTGATTTTTTTTTATCTTCTTCCTTCCTACCTTCTGACAAACCCAACAAAAAAGGTGGACTAAGATTTAGTCCAATCCAATTGATATTCAGTCTTTGCATGGCCTTCTTATACATGGTTGTTCTTTCCAATGCATTTATCAATCTCTTAGGAGAGTGGTACTCCTTGATTCAAAGATTGTGTGTTAGGTTATTCCATATCCTTTGGCATGCTTATTTGAGTCCCCAACAATATCAAAGTGCTCTCAAAATGGGAGATGGCCTATTCTTGGGTAGCCAGGTATCTTGGTGCAAGTTGAGCATTAGTGGAAATGATTTTGTGGTTACTAATAATAGCCATGTAATTTATTTGTTTTTCCCTGACTTAGAGGGGCTCCCTTTCCTATTTTTCCACTATTCTCTGTACTTCTGTAGCCCTGGCCTCCTCGTGACTCATCCATTATACAAGGGCCATCAGCTGCAAGTCCCACAAATTCACATTGGGGTCCCATACATTCAAGTTTGTCAATGCAAGGTTGTGTAGGTAGAATTCAGATAATTAGGCCTTGTTTTCAAGTGTCCTCTTGTCACGTAGCTCTATGAATTGGCTATAATATTTGAATGGCATGGTCCCTTGTTGTGCTAATGTCTTGATTTGAAACTACATCCATTGATCATTGAGGTATAGTCCATATGATTTGGAGTGACAACCTGCATTGAAGTTCTTCCATGGAGAGGCTTGCCATGGTGGACAATTGGCTCTCCTTTTCTTGCAACTTCCTCTTCAGCCATGTGTTTTCTGCCTGCAATTGTGTTTTTATGGTGTGTTCTCTATCTCTCAATTCACTCAACTCCCTACCCATCTCTAGGAGTTTTTCTTCCATATGGCCCACATCTTCTACTTTATTTTACTTAGAACTTTGAATCCAGGGATGTGTTGTTGCCAATTCTTTTTCAAGATCAAAGGGATTGTAATATTATGTGGTATTACTCTACCTCCATCAATGAACTTGTAGTAGGAGCTCATATTTGGTTATGGGTTACACTCCTGCAACCCTAGAACATCTCCCTCAAATGTATTTGGAGAAGTTCCCCCCTCCTATGCATGTGGGGTTGCTTCCTTGCCTTCTTCCTGCCATCGTTGTTCTCCATGTAGATATTTTTGTCTTTCTTGTAGCACTGAACATGTTTCCTGTAGAATTGTTTGGGGATCACAAGCCATTTCCTTTCTGTTGGAGGGTCACAGGTGCCTTGGTTTTCTTAGATGATGTTGACCTAGTGACAGGCTTTCTGACATAGGTGATGGTAGCCTTTGGGGTTGCTTGCAGTGATGTACCTTCCTCAAAATTCATTCCCAAGGAACCTATCTCCTCTTTCTTGTTTGGATATTATTCAATCATGATGGGAGTTTTTGTAGGTGTTTTGGCATCCCCTGCATGATCCTGGTGCTTCTTCTTGTTCTAAAATAGAGGGGATTCTACCTCTAGCTTTTCCTCTTAGACTTGGGGGGTGTGCTCAAGGGAACCAAGGCCGTAGTTGTCTCCTTTTCGGTGGGTTTTGGAAACGATATTGGAGATACCTCCCCTTCTACATTATTTTTCTCAGTGTTGATCTCTTCCTTCTGCTCCTCCTCTTCTTGGTTTTCTTCTTCTTCTTCCTTTTCTTCTTCCTTTCTTTTTTATGTCTCCATTTCTTATTTTTACTGTGATTCTTCTTCATCTCCTTCCACTTCCTCTTCTTCCTCTTCAATACTAGAGGAAGGGGTCCCACCATGTTCAAGGGATCAGGCTTCAAGGAAGGCTTCTTTGTCCATGTCCCTAGATGTGGACCAGAGAACAAGAATTCTGAATTGGCTTAAGGCATCTTCCACTATTAGCTTGATGAGACCATGGTGTAATAACTGTTGGTGCTTCCCTTCTTTCACATTCACACTCATGTCTATAATCGATTGTAAAAGGAAATAAGGCACACTGAGCCTCTGGTTTATGGGTACTCTATCTCTGAATCTCAACTCATGGAGGAGTCTGAATTGGTATCCATATACTACACTTAGTCTCCCTTCACAATAAATGTACTTATGGATGTGGAAGCTCACCTCATCCCAAGGATAGGGAAGTTTCTCCCTTTTGACCCCATTTTTGTATTCAATTGGTTGTTCATCATTTAGGAAGAAGTTTTTCTTAGCAAAAGTGTTTCTAGCCTTGTCCTCTTTTCTCCATTGTATCTCTAAAGAAAGTGTGATTACTCTATTGATCACATCAGGGTTGATTGTAATGGATAACCCTCTCACCATAGTGGTAACACTTGTAACTTGGTTGAGGGTTTAGTACCATGGAAAATTCATAGGCTATATCATCATCGTATTCCTTAAGCAACTCTAAGAAGCCCAGCAAGTGATGCCTCCTAAAGATATCTACCATAATAGGATTAAGGTGAATCCCTGATTTATCTAAGGATTCTTTTCTATTGAATCTCCCTCCCATTTTGCTTCTATGGTTATAGCTAGATGCATGAGGTTTTGTAGGCTAGCTTCAATATGGGTTACAGGGTGGATGAGAGCTTAAATTTGTTTTGGTGGATGACTAAAATTTATACCATTTCTTACATCTACACAATTTCCTTAAATTTCCCAAATTTCATCTAATTCTCAAGCTCACTGTAATTACTAGAAGATTGCAGAGTATTTTTTAGTTATCAAATCATGAACATAGGAGAGACGAGCCACTTACGTTTCACTGTGATTCTTGGGATTGTGATAATTAATGACCACTCTAACCCTAGGCACCTCCTTGTAGACTTCTTGTGGAATTCCAGTGCTTCCTGTAGGTTTCTAAGTTTCTTGTAGCTTCCTATAGCTATGTTTCCTGTAGGATGGCGAGAGCAGGGTTTGACTCTCTAATATCTTTCCAAGCTGGTCCATGTCTCTTTAATGTCAAAATGAGAAAAAAATGGATGAAATTTTGGGTTTTTATGCCATTTATGGTTGAGGTTTGGAGCGTTGTGCTAGTTGGCAGTGGTACAGTATTTCCGAATTGGGACGATTGGTCCACCGTTGGTGATCATGCACTTGCCCCTTGTAATTATCACCCACTCCCACATAAATGAATAAACCACATTTTTTACTGATTCCCATTGATTTGACACTCTGATGTGGCATGTTATTTGGGAGTTGACTTTTGATCATGATATGAGGGTGGCCAAGTTAACTGGCCACCTCTAGCTTATATCAATATATTTTTTCAACATTTATACATTTTTCATCATATCGTACTCAGGAAAGAGTTGAGTGAGTTTCCATACCTATGCCTACCTTTTAGTGATCGATGAATGTTGGAGGATTGGCCTTCTATAATGCTGCTCAGAGAAGTATTCCTTTTTGTTCTTCCTATGTATTTCTTCCTACTTGTATAATTCATTTCTTGTTGGTCCATGTGTGCAAGTGCTTGGTACATATTTGTTGTTGTTGTTGATGTGGAGCTTTGGCTAGGAGAAACAAGGTGTTTAGAGATGTTGGTGCACCCCTTTGATCTTGTTGGGAAGAAGAAATTGGTCTTAGGCTGGTTGTAGTGATGGCACAGGCTGCTACAAGAGATCCTGTAGTTGCTACAAGAAATCTTGTAGCTACCTTTTTCTTCCTGTTTTCAATGATTTTCTCAAAGGGAGGTTGGGTGGTGGTGTAGGGGTTGCATAATGGTGATGGAAAGGCTCCTACGGAGTAGTGAATGGTTGAGGCAAGCTAGGAAATGTCCAATGGACTTTTTTATTTTGTTTTGTATATTTTCCTGTGTTTTTTTTAATGAAACGAAGCTAGGTATTGATATGATGGCTTGGACCAAGGATGCATGAATGATGAGTGAGATATGATGAGGTGTAGGGTTCCCACTCAACCTAGAATAAGCATGCATAATGTTTTTCCTATCTAGAATCCTTCCTTGTAGTATTTTAGGTAATCCTGTAGTAGCTACAGGACATCTTGTAGCAAGCCAAAAAATGCCAAAAAAAATGATTTTTGATGCCTAAAAATGGAGTTGAGTGATGGAACATGGTAGGAACGGATCAGATGGATTTGATGGAGGGGGAGATGAGATGATACTTGGCATGTTGTCCCTGTAGCTAGGCATCTTTTATTTCCTTCAAAACCTGCAAAATCACAAAATTTATTAATGGACAGCTTTGAGGTCCCTGCCATGGTATTCTTTTTGTTTTTTTGTTTTTTTTGTTTTGTTTTTGTTTTTGTTCTTTTTCTCTTTTTCTTTTTTGAAAGACACAAAGGCTACCCTATAAGAGGTTTTCAGCTTGCCTTCCTTCCCTAGACACCTCAAAAGAGGTTTTCACCCATGGATCTTTTTATTTTTCTTTTTTCCACTCCTAGGTTGCCTCAAGGAGGATTTCAACCCAAGATTTGGCGTTAGATGCCTCACAGAGGTTTTCACTTAGGCCTCTTTTTTTTCTCCTCTCTTTTTATTTTTATTTTTTTCTTGATTCACACAAATAAAAAATAGTCTTCAAGGATTGTGTGACTTGGAAGATAAGACACTTCAAATCACATTTACCTCCTTACTAATGGCGCTGATGAACTCCTCCCTAGACAAAGGTATTTTATAATCTTTCAATGTGTATCCGTTGATAAGCAAGGGAATACCTTCCTCATCAATGGTCTTGATTTGAACATCCCCATTGTCATGGCACTTCTCTGTCAGGTATGGGCCAAACCACTTGGTCATTAGTTTTCCTTTGAATTCCTTAAACCTGGAGTCATATAGCAGAGCCCAATCCCCTTCTTAAAAACCTTGTCCTTAATGTTCTTGTCATGCCAAACCTTCCTTTGTACTTGGATAGCCTTAGTGTGTAGGAGGGCCTACATCCTGAATTCATCCAGACCATTTAGTTGGAGAAACCTCTCCTGTTGTGCCTTTGTAACATCCAAATCTAGTTGTGCTACCATTCTCAAGGTGTTGTACACAAACTCAATGGAGAGAAGAGCCTTCTTTCCATAGACCAAGTCATAAGGGGTGAAACCAGTGGTTGTCTTCCAAGTTGTATTATAGGCCCAAGTGACCTCCACTAGTCTATCAAACCATTCTTTTCTACTGTTGCTCACAGCCTTGGTGAGGATGCCTTCTAATGCTCTGTTAGTGACCTCTACTTGTCCATTAGCGTGAGGATGATAGGAAGTTTACTTCCTGTGCTTTATTCTATGCTTCCCCAACAAATTCTCAATCAAATGTGATGTGAATTGAGCTCCCTGATCGGTGACTGGTTCTCTAGGGTACTGTTGACGGTGTTGGACCCACCAACATGTAAGGGGATATCCTCGGTAAGAAGTCCCAATTAGACTTCAGACCGTTTGGTGTAGGATTCCCAACAATGGGTCGTACAGTAATGCCTTGACCGTGATTTCACACAGAGGTAGGTAAGATGTATCTATTGGTAGCAAGGGTGTGATAACTGCAACAAGGCAAGGAAGGTGCATGATAGGTTCAAACACATGGGGGTTGAGATGAGTGTCCCCCTTAGAAACCTATGATAGCAAAAAGTTAAGAAGGGAACACATGAGCAAAGATTCATCACAAAATGGAAGGAAAGTTAGCTAGCAATCCAAAGTGATGGTTAAACCAACAACATGTTTTAGAAAGATTCATACATACATACACAGAAAATTCCATAAATGCATGCATAAGCAAACAAATACATATATCATTTAGAGTAAACTAGATAGCATAGAATACAATACAACATATGCATGAAACATGTTGGCTCTATTATATTGATAAGTGTAAGTTCTAGTCATACAATACATCCATGTCTAACCACCAGTTCCAATAGTGAAACATTACATCCAAAACCGCTTGCTCCTCCAAAGAGATATACTAGCTCTGTGCAGTGGAGAAGCCAAGGCTCGTTACAATACTTTCCAAGCTCTTTCTAAGATAGAATTATTGGAAGCTTGGCTGACCAAAATCCCTTACAATGAGTTATGAGGATCTATTTGTAGCAAAGGGTGGGATGACCCTTGACATTCCCCTTTGTGACAGCTCATCTACCCTCATGACTCTTCATCTACTCTATGACTGTTACCTCCAACTATCAACACTTTAACTTGCACTTGAAAAGATGTTACATTACAATGCACATGTGCCCATGTGAGAGAAAATGGATTGAGAAAGTCATGCAAGACATCACTAACACTCGGTCCATTGTGGTTGGACCAACTCTTTGATATGCTTGTGATGGTGAAGGTGGTAAGTTGATGCCAATCTTGGTCATCTATGATGGTGCATGCTATCCATGGTGACATCTTGCTTAAGCGAACTCTTGCCTTTGTTACATCTGGGTGCATTGGTATGGATCCTCCATCCAACTTATCTGCTAGCATGCACATGGTCTTCTTGGGTGTGGCTGAACCGGTATCACACTGATGCATATTGTCTGTGATGATTTTCTAGTGTGTGCTAGTGGTCATGCACATCAACTGTAAACTGCATGTTCAACTCCAGTCAAAATTTCTTCGTGTATTTACCTCGGTGAGTGTGCTAAATTGGTGGGATTGCATGAGTGCGCACAATAACATGCACACTTCTGAATTCCCTTACATGTGATCAACAACACTTCTCCCATGTCTACTCCGCGCCAACTGCTGGGATGGATCTATAACTTGTACGGGCATAGTTTCATCCATGAGTGCATGTTGCACCCCCTACTATGCCCATTCCTGCTGTAACTCATTCTCTTGCCTATGCAACTCCTATTCTTCCTTGAGTTGTTTCTTTAGAACATGCAACTCCTTCTTTGTTCCATTCTTTTCCTTCATGTGATCTTCATGTCGCGCAGTCACCGCATAGGCCGAGTCTCCAAAGTTGCTTTCATCACAAGTGGATCTTCTTGAGCTTGCATCTTTGTTCCACCTTTGTGTTGTCAAAAAACTTCCTCTTACATTTGTTGCATCCGATATGCTACCTTCAACTGATGTTCATGGTGTTGCTTGCTTTGATGCTATTGCCATCATATCTTAACATCTTGGTCTAAAAACAACTTGATGTCTTTGTGAGTAGGCAATTTCATAGACACTTGATTGACTACATCCCCAAGTGTGCTCTGAACAGTGTCTTCGACTATGCTCTCTTGGAAACCATTGTACCTGTGTTGTTGAGAGGAAAATGAACACCTGCGATACCTGGAGACATGGAAACACTCATGGTAAGCAATCTTCCAGTAAAAAACAAAAATGAACTTTGAGAACTGACTCACAACATACCAGTGTGAATGATCATGAAGGTTGCACAATTTCGGCCAAGAGGTCAAGAGACTGACTACAAAAACTATGCAAGGCACAATCTGCAATATCAAGAGGCTGACTGACTACTGGAACTATGCAATGCACAGTCCAGCCTAGTCTACTGAGGACTGAAACTGCACAATGTGCAATTTCAATCAATAGTGACCATGTAAAATTTTAGGGGCTAATGTTCGCCGAGTGGGCTAACTTTCCATCATTTTTCCACAAAAAAGATTCGCCAATTTCCAATTTTTATAAAAGATGATTTGCCCAAATTTTAGAATATAAAATTATTTTGCCTTAAAAATCACCAACATTCTATAGAAATTATATATAAAATCATTATAAATTTGAATAATTTTACAAATATATCAATAAACATTTTACAGTTTGCATATTAGGGATTAGTGAGATTTGCCAATGTTTTTAATCTTCAAGGAAAATTTCCATCCTTAAAATTTTCCTTGATAGTGACATACAACCAGTGAACTGCATTGCGTAGTTTCTGGGGCCAACATGACACTCCCTCCAAGAATTTCACAATGCAAGCTTGGAGGTCTGTGCCTGGCTAGACTTGTGCAATTTCTAGAGGGAAGGCAAAGCCTACTTCTGGAAATGCACAGTTCTAGCCGAGTAAGGCATAGTCTAGGCCAAGACAGCCTAGTCCGCTCAACGGGTGACTAAAAACATGAGAAGTGTGAAAGCATGATGAGATGAGTGTAAACGAGAGTGAATGATAATTCATGAAAAAAACAAGTGCAATATTCGGAGAATGGGAAAGCATGAATGTGTGTGAAGCGAGTCGCCACAATGACGACCGTCCATGAAAAACAATGGCATGCATGTGACAACAACGAGATGTTAATGAAAACTAAAATAGTGCTAGTATAAGCTAATATATATTAAAATGATAGCAAGCGCTCACTAAAATCAAGCAAACAACATTCATATGAAGTGAAATACAAAAAGCATCAGGGATGCAGTGCGAGGCATGAAAAGAGGGCTTACCCCAAAATGGCTGAGCTGAATGTGGCGATGACTCCTAGATGCAATGTGGGATGTCAGAGCTACAATATCGATGTGAGGAATGAGCTTTGCAATGTTCGGTTTATGAGTTTTGATAAAATCGAGGTTGCGATGTGCATGCCACAAATCTAGGGAAAGCGACACTTGGTGGGAGGTTTCTAAAATGATCCTCGCATGTAACCTCCCACTTCTAAAAATAGATCCCTGAAACAAGGGATTCCTTTGCATGCTTCCTTGGGAGGAGTAGCTCATGCATGAAAATCAGTTTGCTTGGTCTCGGAGGGAACCAGTCAACTCAACTGCACATGCAACAGTCTGCTCAACTGGAAGGAGAAAATGCACATTTCTAGGAAGGAGCTTGGCTGGCTACCCAGAGGGATTACACAATTTCTGGGTAAAGCAGCTGACTCCTACCCAAAATTGTGCAATTTATGGGCTGAGCAGCCCTGCTAGGAGGAATTGTGAAATTTTCTCAATGAACAGTGATAGGCAGAATTGCGCGTTTCTGGAGCCTAGTAGGTTGCCAGAAAAAAAATTGTGAAATTTATGGAGGGAAGGTTGGTTTCCCTCTAAAATTGTGCAATTTCCTGAGGGAGATGCTTAGCCTACAGCTGGACCAAGTTCGGTGAAACAACCTGTGAGGGGGATGTAACAAGCTTTGATGGATACGCTGTCATTCTGTAAGAAAATCGTTGAAGCTTCCAAACTTGACAAGAAAAGACATGCTATTGTGAAAGGTTGGTAGGGAGGCTCCAAATCAAAGCTAAGGAAAAATTTTGGAGGGTAACTGTAGTTGCTACAACACTTGGCAACACACTGGTAGAACTCTAGCTCTCTGAATGGACCTTGTTCGTGAAAAGCAAGTCTAACACCTCCGGAATTATTTTTTAATTATAAGTTCGTCTTGGTTTCGAGACTGCTTGATTGTAAGATGTAGCATCTGCCAAGCCCTTGGTCACTCAACACAAATTCGAAGCCAAGCCAACAGAGTTTTTTCGATTGGTGTTGAGGAGTATATGATGCACAAGAAGTATAGTCATCAGAGCCTTAGTTTCATCTCTAGTGTTTCTCCGCTACCAGCAGGCTTGGATAGTACCCCGACAAAGTCATGCAAGAACACAAGCATGGCTCTGCTGCCAGCGAGCATGGTTAGTACCCCGGTGGAGTTACTTGCTTCACCTCTCTGCGCAGGAAGCTTTTCCCTTCTTTCGCCTTATTCATTTTCATTTTTTTTTTTTGCTAACTTTTTTCACTTTTTCATTTTTTTCATTTTTCATCTTCATAACTATGCATAACACTTGTTCATTTCAGAGGCAGAAGAGGGATCCGACTTATTGAGAGTAGAAGAGGTTGTTCCTTCATAGAAGTAGTTTATGTATACCTATAACATGCTTGGTGAGGTTTTCCCCCTCACCTTACTCTACTTGACTAAGCTGACAAGGATTAACCCCAAAACAACCGACTAGAGTAGGTGATACTAGTTAGTGAGCAAGCTTTTTTTTTCACCAAGGTTCACTTTCAATAGTATGTATTTTCCATTGATGTATTATGGACCGAAGACAATAAGTTCTTACATAAGAGAGTGGACAACAGATAACCAAATGTTGATAGTTGTACAAGTCCTATCATACTTTACCTAACTTGTTTCAAGAGTCACACACGGTCCATGTGAAACTAGCCTATGGATAATAACAAGCAAACAAACCAAAAAGAAAAGCAAGAAGTAGAAGCAAATGTGGAAGCAAAGTGAGTAAGCAAACAAACAAGCAAGCAAACTAACACACAAATAAAGAAGCAAGCATGCATTCAAGAAAACAACCCAAAAGCAAACAGTACTCCTACTCTTAAGCTAACAGTGCATGGGTCATCTCACGTGAAGTGATACTTCCAATGCAGCCACCAGTGCATTGGTTGACCCATGTCAGTGAAGGCATGGTTCGTGAAAAACACAGTTGTGTGAACCAACAGATGTGAAATGATACAAAGATAAAGACAAACACACTCCGAGCTTATAAGTGTCCACAGAACAAAAATGAGCAAAAGTGCATGACATGCACTATGTGGACTTTCCATGGTTCTATGCTACACTATATGGAGATGTCGAGTGCATGCATTCTCTTGACTGTGACATGGGAGCAAATGTGAGAAAGGTAGACCACTTACATTGCACAAGTGTGCTTGCTATGTAAGATTCCTCTAATGCATGAGTGATGGGATCATGTAGTTCGAGTGGAGGAAGTGAAATTTAAGTGTTTGGTTGATCTTAAATACAAAGCAGAGAGTGATGAGGAGCCTTACATGTTTCAACAATTTCTTGATCAAAAGTGAAACCAACCTCAAGACAACGAGGGCCTGACATAACCATCAGCTCGGGCTGATGTGCCTTGACAGTCTGGGGGTTTTTGACTTTGTCAACAAATAGATCATTGTAGACCAGTGTCTTAAACAGATTAACAACAATTGAATCAACATTGTGATCAAAGGAAGAAGTAGAGAGATCACAACAACCAAGATAAAAAAATTCGGGATGATTTTCGACATCCTCATGATTTGATGAATCCTGCAGAGGGGTAGATGATAAGCAAGGATGTCCACCCTCTGTGTTTTTAGAAATGATAGATGACAGATCAGATGGATTTTTAGAGGAATATGTGTCCTCTTCGCAATGTAATGACAGATTGACATCCCACGCATCCTGTGAATGATTGGAAGTGGAAATATCTAGAAATGAGTTTTCACAAGGGAAATCAACAGTGGAAGAATCACAAGGGATGTCAGGATAGAGTAGGTGAGTCACAGATGGAAGGGAGTCATCCTTCACCACAAGTTCTTCTTTACATTCCCACACACACTCATCATGAATGATGGCACAGGTTGGCTGCGTAACACCAACTCTATTAACAACTTGATCCTTGATCACAGTAGGTGAGGAGTCTGGAATGGAAGAACACAAGATAGTACAATATAGAGGATCAACAAAATGTGAGGACAGAGGATGAGGGAAAAAATCCACGTGACAACCAATAAGCTTGCAAGCAAAATCTGTGTCGATATCAATAGCAAGTGGGGTGGGAGGATGTTACAATTCAACAAATGTGTGTGCATGATCTCCCGCATCACTCTGCGGTGGTGGATCTGTTTGAGGAGGTGAAGGCGGATAATCACTTGTGAAAGCAACTGTGTCTACCTGTGATTGCACAACACCATCACCAAAGTGTGTTGAGCGGGGTTTAGATATGTGAAGAAGATACTCTAATCTTCCATAAAGAAATTCCCAATCAATTTCATCTTCGAGAAATCGGTATGTAAGATTACAAAAGTGAGTGTAAAACTGATCAACGGATTCATCGGGTGATTTTTGTAATTTCAGAATTTGTTGATCGACTGCTTTATGGTTAAAGTGATCGAAATCATGGTCTATCTTTGTGACCAGATGAGCAAGGGAATGAATATATTTTTTAGGCAGCGTGGCACGCCAGTGGATGGGGTGCCCTAGAAGCGTGTACATGAACAACGCGCAGGTCATGTACTCTTCAAATATTTCATTTCTTTTATATGAGCTTACAATGTCGACCGTGTGCCTAACCAAGGCTACGTGGCCTCCACCATCAAATGTTTTATGTGACAAGTTATCCAAGACCTTTTTCTAGATAATGAAGTTGTTTCCATAAGACATACACTCCAAAAGAGAAACTCTGTAGTTAGTCATAATAGATATGTAGAGATTCAAAACAGATGTGAGGACTCAACTTTTCATCTAGCCCTCCTTCTAGCACCAAAATGTTAACAGTGCTAGACCCGTCAACATGTAAGGGGATCTCCCTGGTAAGAAGTCCCAATTAGACCTCAGACCATTTGGTGTAGGATTCCCAACAGTGGATCATATGTTAATGCCTTGACTGCAATTTTTCACAGAGGCAAGTAAGATGTCTCTGTTGGTAACAAAGGTGTGACAACTGCAGCAAGCCAAGGAAGGTGCATGAGAGGTTCAAACACACGGGGGTTGAGATGAGTGTACCCCTTGGAAACCCGTGATAGCACAAAGTTAAGAAGGGAACACACGAGCAAAGATGCATCACAACATGGAAGTCAAGTTAGCTATTAATCCAAAGTGATGGTTAAACCAACATCACGTTTAGGAAATATTCATACATACATACACAGAAAAGTCCATACATGCATGCGTAAGCAAACAAATACATATATCATTTAGAGTAAACTAGATAGCATAGAATACAATACAACATATGCATGAAAAATGTTGGCTCTATTATATTAATAAGTGTAAGTTCCAGTCATACAATACATCCATGTCTAACCACTAGTTTCGACAGCAAAACGTTACAACCACAACCGCCTGCTCCTCCAAAGAGATATACTAGCTTTGCACATTGGAGAAGCCAAGGCTCATTGCAATACTATCCAAGCTCTTTCTAAGATAGACTTATTAGAAGCTTGGCTAACCAAAATCCCTTACAATGAGTTATGAGGTTCTATTTATAGCAAAGGGTGGGGTTATCCTTGACAATCCCCTTTGTGATAGCTCATCTACCCTCATGAATCTTCATCTACTCTATGACTATTACATCCAACTATTGACACTTGAACTTGCACTTGAAAAGACATTACATTACAATGCACATGTGCCCATGTGAGAAAAAATGGGTTGAGCAAGCCATGCAAGACATCATTGACACTTGGTCTATTGTGGTGAGACAAACTCTTTGACATGCTTGTGATAGTCAATGTGGTGAGCTGATGCCAAGCTTGGTCGTATGTGATGGTGTGCATGCACTCCATGGTGACATATTGCTGAAGCAAACTCTTGCCTCTGTTGCATCTGGGTGCTTTAGTATGGCTCCTCCATCCAAATCGTCTGATAGCATGTGCATGGTCTTCTTAGGTGCGTCTGAACCAACAACACATTGATGCATAGTGTCTATGATGATCTTCCAATGTGTGCTGGTGGTCTTGCACATTAACTATAAACTGCATGTTCAGATCCAGTCGGACTTGCTTCTTGTCTTTACCTCGATGAGGGTACTGAATGGGTGTGATCACATGAGTGCACATAATAACATGCATACTGTTGAATTCCCTTGCGTGCGATTAACAACACTTCTCACCATGTCTACTCTATGATAGCTACTGGGATGGATCTATAGCTTGTACGGGTGTAGTTTCATCCATGAGTGCATGTTGCGCCCCCTTTTGTACGTGTTCCTTATGCAATTCATTCTCTCACCTATGCAGCTCCTATTCTTCCTTGAGTTGCTACTTCAACACATACAACTCCTTGTCTGTTCTTCTCTCTACCTTCACGCGATCTTCATGTCAAACCATCACCTCATATCTTGAGTATCCAAAGTTTCTTTCATCACAAGTGGATCTGCTTGAGCTTGCAACTTTGTTCTGCCTATGTGTTGTTAACAACCTTCCACTTTCATTCGTTGCTTTCGGTATGCTACCTTTAGTTGTTGTTCTCGGTGCTGCTTGCTGTGATGCTGCTTCTATCATATCTTGATGTCCTTGTCTATGATCAACTTGATGTCTTCCTAGGTAGGCAAGTTCATAGACATTTGATTGACTACATCCCCAAGTGTGTTCTGAATGGTGTCTTCGACTCTGCTCTCCTAGAAACCATTGTACCTATGATACTAAGAGGCAAATGAACACTTGTGATACCTAGAGACATGGGACACTCATGGCAAGAAATATGTCAGTCAAAAACCAAAATGAACTTTGAGAACTGACTCACGACATACCTATGTGACTAATCATGAAGGTTGCACAATTTCTGCCGGGAGGTCGGGAGACTGATTGCCAAAAATGTGCAAGGAACAGTTCGATTATCAGGAGGTTGATTAACTACTAAAAATGTGCAATGCATAGTCCAGACTAGCCTACTAAGGATTGAAACTGCACAATACGCAATTTCAGTCAATAGTGACATGCAACTAGCAAACTGTATTTTGCAGTTTCTGGGGCCAACAGGACACTCCCTCCAAGAATTATGAAATGCAAGCCTGGAGGTCTGTGCCTGGCTAGAATTGCACAATTTCTGGTGGGAATTCATAGCCTTCACTTCCAGAAATGCGCAGTGCTAGCCGAGCAAGTCACAGTCTAGGCCAAAGGCGGCCTAGTGCAGCCAACTGGTGACTGAAAACATGAGAAGTGTGAAAGCATGATGAGATGAGTGCAAACAAGAGTGAATTATCATTCATACAAACAACAAATGCAAGATTTAGAGAATGGGAAAGCATGCATATGTTTGAAGTGAGTCACCGCAACAATGACCGTTTGTGTAAAAAAATGTCATGCATGTGACAACAATGAGATGTTAATGAAAACTGAAACGGTACTAGTACAAGTTGATATGTATTAAAATGATAGCAAGTTCTCACTGAAATCGAGCAGATAGCATTCATATGAAGCGAAACACAAAAAGCGCCAAAAAAGCAGCGTGAGACATGAAAAGCGAGCTTACCCCAAAACAACTGAGCTGAATGTGCCGATGACTCCTTGATGAAATGTGGGATGTCAGAGCTACAAGATCGATGTGAGGAATGAGCTCTGCAACATTCGATTGATGAGTTTCGATAAAATCGAGGTTGTGACATGCATGCCACAAATCTAGGGAAAGCGACACTTGGTGGGAGGTTTATGAAATGATCCTTTCATGTAACCTCCAACTGCTAAAAACAGATTCCTGAAATAAGGGATGCCTTTCAATGCTGCCTTGGGAGGAGAAACCCATGCATACAAATCATTTTTTCTCTGTCCGGGAGGGAACCATTCAACTCAACTGCACATGCAATAGTCTGCTCAGTTGGGAGGAGAAAATGCACATTTCTGGGAGGGAGATGGGCTGGCTTCCTAGAGGGATTATGCAATTTCTGGGTAGAGTAGCTGACTACTACCCAAAATCTGCACAATTTCTAGGCTGAGCAGCCTTGCTGGGAGGAATTGAGTAATTTTCTCAATGAACAGTGAAAAGTTGAATTGTGCAATTCTGGAGCCCAACAAGCTGCCAGATAGAATTGAACATTTTTTTGAGGGAGTTTCTTAGCTTTCCACTAGACATAGTCTGATGAAACAACCTGTGAGGGGGATGCAACAAGATTTGATGGATAGGTTTTCATTCTGCAAGAAAATCATTGAAGCTTGTGTACTTGACAAGACAATACATGCTGTTGTGAAAGGTTGGTAGGGAGGCTCCAAAATGAAGCTAAGGAAAATTTTTGGAGGGCATTGTAGCTGCTACAATAGGTACCCAAACTTTTAGAATACATTCTCCCTTAAGAACTCAACCACTTTCTCCTCTGTTGCTACCTTGAAAACTTTGGTTTCAGCTCACTTTGTCAAATAAGCAGTGCATACAATGATGTACATATTTTGGCCTAATGGTGGATGAATGGGCCCAAAGAAATCCATGACCCACTTTTTAAATGGCTCTAGAGACCTCTGAGGTTGCAAGGGAATTTCATCCCTGGGATTAAGTTTCCCCATTCTTTGGCACTAATCACATCGACTGGTGTATCTTCTTGCATATTGGTGAAGAGTGGGCCAATAGAAGTCAGCTTGCAGTACCTTGAAAGTTGTCCTCTTGGCTGCAAAGTGACCTCCACAAGGCCCATCATGACATACTAGAAGGATGTCAAAGAATTCCTCCTCGCTGACACACCTCCTCAAAATTTTATTTGGGCCTAGCTTGAAGAGATTTCCCCCAATCCAAGTGAAAGGGGCGCTCTTCCTTACAATTATGCTCTTTTCCCTGGATGACATATTTGGAGGGAACTTTGCAGCAACTAGGTAGTTGGCTATGTCAAAAAACCATGAGAGAGGAATGAAATAGAAAATAAATGCTCATCTAGCAGCTAATCATCAATCATTCCTTCCTCACTTGCATGCAAAGAAAGTCTAGACAAAAAATATGCAACTACATTTTCTCTACCTAGCTTATCAATGATAGTTAAATCAAACTGTTGTAATAAAAGAAACCATCAAATAATTCTATAATTCACATCAGGTTTTTTCATTAAGTGTTTGATGGAAGCATGGTCAATATGCACAAAAGGTTTGATAACCAATGATGTAGTGTTCAAATTTGTTTAGGGAGTGGACAACAACTAGGATTTCCTTTTCAGTCACTATGTAGTTCAATTCAGCCTTAGATATATTTTTGCTATTGAAGTAAATGGCATAAGGCTACTTTTCATCTATCTAGCCTAGATATGTTCCTACAACTTTTTCAGATGCATAAGCATGGATGTGTAAATGAAGAGCCCAATTAGGGCCTCTGAGTATGGGTGCAGTAGTCAACTTGTCCTTCAATATTTCTAGGACCTCTTGGCAACTTTCTGACCAATAAAATTCAGAGTCCTTGGCCAGTAGTCCAAACAATGGTGAGGCTACTTTGCTAAAGTACTTGATAAATCTCCAATAGTACCCAATTAAGCCCAAGAAAGTCCTGATATCCCTATGCTTTTGAGGTGTAGGGACCCTTTTTATGAAAACAATTTTATTTGGGTCCACTTGTAGTCCTTCCTAGGATATTGAGTGACCCAAACTAGTCCCTACATTCATCAAGAATTCACACTTCTGAGGACTAAGTGATAGGTTCATTTCAATACACTTATTTAATGCTTTCCCCAAGTTATAGAGAGCCTCCAGGATATCACACCCATAGGGAGTGAAATCATACATATAGATTTCTGCAGAGTCATGGACTAGCTCGACAAAGATGCTCAAAACTGCCCTTTGAAAAGTGGAAGAGGCATTACAAATCCTCCACTTTCCATTCCTCTTTGGGACCAAAAATAGAGGGGACACCCACTCACTATCTAAGATGGGGTAAATGAACTTTTCATCCAACAACTTCTGTAATTTTTATTTGACTATGCCTTTGAGGGTTGGGTTCATTCTCCTTTGAGGTTGGAACACAATTTTGCATCCTTCCTTAATGTAGATTTTGTGAGTACACACTGAAGTATGAATTTCCTTCATTTCCTTATAGCTCCAAGCAAAAGCATCCAAGTGCTCTCTTATGCTATTGACAACTTCTCTTCTTGATGGGATGAGAGAGAGGGATTGATTTTAAATGTTTTAGATGGACCAAATTCTACCATTTTGACATGAGAAATACTTGAGTCAACTAGGAAAAAATAAGTCCAATGGCTATCTTTATATTTCTTCACCAGCTCATCAAGAGGCATGGTGCTGGGGGGCTGGTTCTGGAGGATTTGATCAATGAAGTCATCTTCATCAGCTTGCCCCCTCCTATAATATCATCTAAGGTACATATTGGGTAGGGTGTGGTATGGTATACTTCATCTTCCTCCTCATCTTCCAACCATAAAGGTAAGTCATGCTCTAGGGATGGTTGAGAAGGAGGGTACAAGACCATCTATTTGGACAAATGCCCATTCTTAATGGTCATTTTGCCAGTCCTGCAACATATGTAAGCATCAGCAGCGGATAGTCGTGGCCTTCCAAGGATGAGAGTATAACAATTTAATTTGGTCTTGGGATGGAGAAATAAGAAGTCAGCACAATACTCCCAGGAATCAATAGAGACCATCACATCCTCAACAACTACCTCAAGGGCTACTATGGATTTGTCTGCAAGCTGCAATATTGTTGTGGTCCTTCTGAATGATCCTTGGAGATTTATTTTGAGCATAGTCTCCTTATTCATCACATTGATGGAAACCCCAAGATCAATCAAGGTGTGGGGGATAATTATGCCATCAATGTGCACATCTGCCACGAGACTTCTAGGGTTTGGATACTTTGGGAAAATCCCTCTCCCTGACATTAAGTTAGACAATTGTGCAATGCTATTAATGGGAGGGGTGTCTTTCTCTCTCCTCTCAATATGTTTGAATCATTTCTCCTTGATTAGCTTGTTGTAGATGGGGACATGCTTAATGGCTTGGAGGAGTGGGATTTTAACACACAAGTTTTTCAATTCTCCCAGAAGTTCAATCTCTTCTGGGGTGTAATTACTAGATGGATCAATATTTTTGGAAAATGAGGTGGATTGTATTTAGGAAAACTATCTTTGTTGGGTGTGGATCCTGATTATCTTCTTTATTCAAAGGTATCGCCGCATTGGACCCCAATTTGTAATGGGGTGGCAATGCCACCCATTATTTGCACTGCAAAGGGGGTCCCATTATTTGTGCTGCAAGGGCGACAATGATTCTTTAGAGCCCCCACCTAGAGGGGAATCGAGGGCAATGCCCGCGAAGCTAAAAATAGATGTAAATTTCCTTCTAAAATATTTTAAATTCGTAGTCAATCTGGGTTTTTCATTAGGCGGAAATTTGATGGTAGAAGTTATGTTTAATTTAGGGTTTTTTTCCCTAGAAGGAAACCCCTCACTATATATGAGGGAATTGTATTGCATCTATGTAGATGTGTATTCTGAGTGAGAAAGAGAGAGGAGAATGTGTAAGAGAAAAGAGGGAATTACAACGGATCTGCTGTAGGTTGTATCTCTTCATTTTGCTGGATAATATAAAAGGAAGGATTGGTTGTTTCTCCGTGGCCATGGCCTAAACTGGATGAACCATGTATATCTATGTCTCACTTGTCTTATGTGTTTTCTGGTTTATATTTCTGCAATATTTTATGTGTTCCCTTTCTCTATAATATATAATTTTCTAACAAATAATATCAGAGCCGAAGGTCTCTTTGGCTGATACACTCGTAGGAGAGAAGGGTTCCTAGTTCGAGTGGGAGAAATGGCAGAAGATGGTAGGTTTAGGGTTGAAAATTTTAATGGCCAAAACTACCAGTTGTGGATGATGCATATGGAAGATTTTTTGTATCAGAAAGCTCTATACCTACCATTGAGTGAAAAGAAAAAGAAGATGACAAGTATGAAAAATGCAAAATGAGATATTCTTGACATTTAGGCACTTGGAACAATACAGTTGTGCCTAGCAACGTCGGTAGCCTTTAATATTTCAAAGGAAACAACAACATAGGGTTTAATTTCGGCATTGCCCAAACTATATGAAAAACCCTAGGCCTCAAATAAGGTATTTCTTATGAAGCGTTTATTTAATATGAAGATGTCAGAAAGTGATCTGTTATTGATCATTTAAATGAATTTAATACAACTACTAGTCAATTAAGTTATGTAGGGGTAACTTTTGATGATGAAGTTAGGGCTTTGTTATTTCTATGCTCATTTCCAGAAAGGTGGAATGGTTTAGTTATGGCCATTAGTAACTCTGTCTCTGGGTCTAATAATTTAAAGTTTGATGATGTTGTCGGTGCAATCCTTAGCGAGGAAATGTGATCAAAAAGCTCAGGTGAGACATCAGGTAATGCTTTGACTGCAGAGACTAGGGGAAGAAAAATGGAAAGAGGAAAGAGCCCAGGATATCATAGTAAGTCAAGTAAAGAAAAATCAAAGTCCAGATCGTGGATAGCATGCTGGAAATGTGGGAAGAAAGGACACCTGAAGAAAGACTGCAAGTCTCAGAAGGGAAAAGAAGGAGACGCACAACAAGAAAATCTCATGAAGCGAATGTGACAAGTGATGTGTTGCAAGATTCTTTGATTCTTTCATTATAAAATATTATTGATGCATGGGTGGTAGATTCATGGGCCTCATTCTATGCCACACCTGATAGGAAACATTTTCATGATTACGTTCAAGGATATTTTGGACAGGTTCAATTGGGTGATGATAAACCCTGTAAAATCATTGTAATGGGTACAATTTTCATTAAATAACAGAATGGAAATCAATGGTTGTTGAAGAAGGTAAGGCATGTTCCAGATTTGAAGAAAAATATAATTTCAATAGGGTAGTTGGGAGGTGAAGGTTGTGTAACTACTTTTACAGATAAAACCTAGAAGGTCACTAAAGGAGAATTGGTAATAGCAAAAGGAGAAAAGGTTGGTACATTGTATTTATGCAA
The DNA here is from genome assembly GCA_000404065.3 of Pinus taeda. Taxonomy (NCBI): domain Eukaryota; kingdom Viridiplantae; phylum Streptophyta; class Pinopsida; order Pinales; family Pinaceae; genus Pinus; species Pinus taeda. The sequence goes on along the minus strand of APFE030338002.1, from coordinate 64,904 downwards.
TGGTATTTCTAATTCTGTTAATGCTTTAACCTATATAGGACCAGATATGGAATTGTGGCATCATAGGCTAGGGCACATGAGTGAGAAGGGGATGCAGATTATTCACTCAAGAAATTTGTTGCCAGGTTTGAAGCATGTTGATTTTGAATTCTTTGATAATTGTGTTTATGGAAAACAAAAGAGAGTTAGATTCCTCGGAGTTCGGAAATAAAAGAAGAAAGAAAAATTAGAGCTTGTGGTTACAGATGTATGGGGACATTATCAGGTATCATCTCTCGGTGGCTCTTGTTATTATGTTACTTTTATTGATGATGCAACCAGAAAAACCTAAATTTATTGCATTTGAAATAAATCTGGTGTATTTGATACTTTCAAGAAATGGAAAGCTTTGGTTGAAAATGAGATAGGAAAAAGGTTGAAGTGTCTCAGTTGAGATAATAAAGGTGAATATTGCAGCAAAGAGTTTGATAGGTACTGTTCAGAGAATGGAATTCACAGAGAGAAGACAATTCCAGGAACACCACAAGAAAATGATGTGTTAAAAAGGATGAATAGGGCAATCATGGAGCGTACAAGGTGCATGAGATTGCATGCATGATTGCCTTGACAATTTTGGGTAGATGTTATAGATATTGTTGTTTATCTAATAAATAGAGGGCCTTCAAGTTCCTTGGATGGTGGTATTCCAGAGGAGCGTTGGACAGGTAAAAAGGTAAACTACTTTTTAAAATTTTTAAATACTATTAGTTGTGAAGCCTTTGTCCACATTAATAAAGAAAATAGAACAAAGCTTGAAGAAAAGTCAAATAAATGTACCTATATTGGATATGGTGTTAATGATTTTGGCTGTCTCTTTTATGATTTTGAAAAACACAAAATCATTAGGAGCGGAGATGCCATATTCAATGAAAAGGTTTTGTATAAGGATCAGATGCAGGAAAAGAAACAGGAAAAAGAAAACAGAGAATACTGAGTGCTTGATGAGATCACAGAAAAAATGAAGGTGCCTAAAAATCATGATGATCAATGGCCAGAATAAAAATAGCAACCACAACAACAACAAGCACTTCAAACACTTGAAAGTGCTGTTAGAAGATCTACCAAGATAAGTAGACCCCCTGAATGATACTCTCCTTCATTATATTATGTATTGTTCGTTGATTCTGGTGAACCAGAATGTTATGAAGAAGCAGTGCAGGTAGAAACCAGGAAGAAGTGGGAGAAAGCCATGAAAGAAGAGATGGACTCCTTTTTATATGAACAAAATTGGGACTTAGTCAGGTTGCCTACAGGTAAAAAAACATTGCAGAATAAATGGGTTTACAGGTTGAAGGAAGAAGATGGAGGTAGAAAAAGGTATAAAGCTAGACTTGCAGTGAAGGGGTTTGCACAGAAAGGATATAGATTTTGATGAGATATTTTGTCTTGTTTATAAAATGACTTCAACTAGAACTATTTTAAGTCTAGTAGCAGTTGAAGGTTTTCATATTGAGAAGTTAGATGTAAATATGACCTTTCTCCATGGGGATTTGGAGGAAGAGATATATATGCAACAAGCACAAGGATATGAGGTAAAAGGGAAGGTGAAACTAGTGTGCAGGTTGAAGAAGAGATTGTATGGCTTAAAATAGGCTCCAAGGTAGTGGTATCTAAAATTTGGTAGGCTTATGTCTGAATAAGGTTATACTAGATGTCACTATGATCATTGTGTTTATCTCAAAAGGAAAAATGATGGAAGCTATATTATATTATTATTGTATGTAGATAATATTCTTGTTGCAAGTTCTAACATGTAGGAACTAAATGTGCTAAAAATAAAATTGGAAAACTCATTTGCAATGAAGGATTTGGGTGCTACAAAAAAAATCCTTGGTATGAGAATAACTAGAGACAAGAAGAATCACAAATTAATATTGTCTCAGAGTGAGTACATACAAAAGGTGTTGAAAAGATTTAATATGCATAATGAAAAACCAGTTAGTATACCTTTGGCTAGCCATTTTAAAATAAGTAAGGAGGTGTGTACCAAGACTCAGGAAGAAATGGCTTATATGTCTAAAGTTCCATATGCATCAACAGTTGGAAGCTTAATGTATGCAATGGTCTGCACAAGGCTTGATATTGCACATGCAATGGGAGTTGTAAGTAGGTACATGAACAATCCAAGAGAAGAACATTTAATGGTAGTGAAGTGGATTCTTAGTTTTTTGATATGTACCACAAATAAAGAATTATGATTTGGTGGTTTAAACATTGCTCTACAAGGAAATGTTGATGCAAATACAGCGGGTAATAGAGATAACATGAGGAGAACCATAGGGTTTATTGTAGGTGGAACAATTGTCAGTTGGGTTTCAAAACTGCAAAGTGTTGTTGAACTCTCAACGACGAAAGCAGAGTATGTTACTACTACAGAGGCTAGTAAAGAAATGATTTCATTACAAAGGTTTTTTAATGAATTGGGTAAGAAGTAGGAGTTGGGTAGGTTATACAGTGACAACCAAAGTGCATTACATCTTGCAAGAACTCTGTATTTCATTCCAAGACTGAACATATACAGATCAAGTACCATTTCATACGATCAGTGTTGGAAGATGGACAATTGAAGCTGGAAAAGATACACACTAGCCATAATCCTACAGATATGTTAACAAAATTTGTAACTAGGGAGAAACTGATATTTTGCTCAGTTTCAATTGGTATTCAAGTATGATGATGAACATGAGAAACAACCAGGTCCAAAGTGGAGTCATTTTCCATCAAACGAAGCAGTAGTGGAGTTGCTATAATTAGTGTCCAAGTGGGAGATTGTTGGGTGTGGAGCCTGCTTATCTTCTTTATTCAAAGGTATCACCGCATTGGACCCCAATTCGTAATGGGGCGGCAATGTTTCCCATTATTTCTTCTGCAAGGGGGGTCTTGTTATTTGTGCTACAAGGGATATGATGATTCTTTAGAGCCCCCCCATGGCAGGGGATTGGGGGAAGCGCCCCCAAAGCTAAAAATAGATGGAAAATTGCCTTAGAAAATGTTATAATTTCATAATCAATCTGGGTCGTTCATTAGGAGGAAATATGAGGGTACAAGTTATGTTTAATTTTTGGTTTTTTGCCCTAGAAGGCAACCTCTCACTATATATGAGGGAATTTTATCTCGATTATGTAGATGTGTATTCTGAGTGAGAAAGAGAGAGGAGATTGTATGAGAGCAAAGAGGGACATTAGGGAAATTTTGAGGTCTAAAATGGGCCTCCTAAGAAAATGTACAACCAAAATAAACTATATAATAACCAATAGGATTCAAGATGATGATGTCAACAAAGGAGGATGATTCACCATTTTTGGAGTAAAAAAGTAGAAGATTAAAAAATAATAAAATAATAAAACTACTTTTTCAACTCGTATTTTCAACTTATATCCATAAGGTTTCACTCAAATTTCAAGCAGGAGTACTTGTTGGATGCAAAATTTAATTCCTCATCCAACAAGTACCCATGTTGTGTACATTTGATTGACCCTTCTATAAGAAAAATGAGAAATACATGAAAAAACATGATTGCAATCATGTTTCTCATGTATTTCTCATTTTTCATGTAGCATGGCCCATCGAAAGCATGCAAAATGTGTACTCTTTGGATGAGGAATTAAATTCTGCATCCAACAAGTGTTTCGGCTCGAAATTTGAGTAAACCCATAGGGATATAAGTTGAAAATACGAGTTGAAAAAATAGTTTTTTCTTTTTTCCCTCTAAAATTTGATGATGTAATCTAATCTTGTTTTATTATTTCCACTATTATTTTATAATTTCCTTAGGAGGCCCATTTTAGACCTCAAAACTCCCCTAATGATTACAAAGAATCTGTTGTAGGTTGTGTTATCACTCCTCCGGATCTCTAAGGTTGAGGAAGAGTCCAACTGAGGTAACCACAAACTAGTCTTTTAGCTTGGTAGTTAGCCCTACCAAGCTAAGGAGGGCTCTCTCCAAGGGATCAAAACCAAGAGGGATGAATATATTAGCGTTTTAGGCTAGATGTAAAATGCAGAGGGTTGTTTGATTTGATTTGGTTGGGTAGTCACAAGGATGAGTGAATTAGGTCAGAGAGTGAAATAGGTCAAGGCAAAAGTGAATTAGAATTGCATACATCTGATGGGGCAAGGTAGGAAAGGTACTTTAAACTTCGTAGTATGGTGATGAGATGGTTTAGACTATTGAGGAGCTAAAAAGAGCATGAGGGTAATGAATTCTTTTTAAACTAAAGAAATGAAACAATCTATGATGATTTTCCCAAAACAGATCATACAAAGATGAATTCTACTTATCACACCTTGAAAATCAACATATCATAGAGTGAAATGGAACATGAGAGGTAAAAAAAATTCATACATATTAAACAAAAGAAGAAACAAGATCAAATTACCATGCCACAAGAATCCCACCAAAATAACTGCAACTCATCCAATATATTCCATGCCAAAGTCTGAAACACTAATACAATATCCAAGAGAGTCCAACATGTAAAATGACTAAGAAATACATAATATAGGCCTCAAACCAACTTATCCTAGCCTTAGGGTTCGAATCCATGAGAGGAGGAGAAAGTGCAAGAAAGACTGAACTGATAGCTAGAGTATAGGGTGGTCAAAGTGACTCATCCCTAACTTAAGCAAACTGATTCATTACAAGTCATGTAGGCCATTTAACTAATGTATTTACCCTAGATAACAGTAAAAACCATAATAATTACATGATCCTTATCAATTACATCAGTAAAACATCAATTTCCCATAAGTGAAAATCAATTTGGAGAGAAACAGTGAGAATTGGAGAAGATTGCCAAATGCGCCCTCTCTTTGTCAAACATGCCCTTTCAGTGTCAAACACACCCTCCAACTTTAGGACTGCTTTTGGTTGCCTTCTTGGTGTCCAAATTTTCTCCAAGATAGCTCATTGGAGAGCCCTTCAAGTCCACTATCCAGATATGTCTTCATTTTTCAATTTGGAGCTCATTTTCCTTGTCAAAACCGCAATCTCCTAAGATCGGTAAACATGCAGTGCCCAAGCCAGAAATGAGGCAGAAAGATGGTTTTTCTCATCACTTTGTATCCAAATATGTTGAAATTTTTCTCATCAAATGCCCCCAAAAAGAGTGCAACACCCCATGTGTTGCATGTATGACCTTTTGACTATGCAGAAATGCCCAAAAAAACACGAAAATTCATAATTTGCCAAATTTTCTCAAAAATTGTCAAAATTGGTGGGATGATGGTTGATCATAAATTTGAGGCATGGAGTGATGCCTCGGAAATAATTTCTAGCCTCCTTTTCTCCTCTTGCTTGGTCAAGGCTTCAATCTTCACATGAGCTCTTTTGAGCTTGGCTCTTGCAATTTTGTTTTTCATGGCTTAATACTTTGCCATCCTTCTTTGAATATCAACATCCCTTTTGGCCATGTCTAAGAGGCTCTCGAGATGGGTGTTCACCCTCTTGGGCCAACGTTCTTGGTTCTCATTTACCATTTTGGAAAATTTCTCATTTAGGGTGAGCTCATTGGCTAGTTCTGCTTCATTTTGCTTTTCTAGCTCCAAAGCTCTCTTTAGGCCTCTAGTATTTGGCCTTCTTGGCACCTATTCATCAAGATGTTCACCATATTTTCCATATTCCTCATCAAGTAAAGCCTTATCCTTTTCAGCCTCTCTCTTTGCCTTGATGAGCTAGATCTCCATGAGCTCATGTTTGACCACAAACTGCCTGTTCTCCTACTCATAGTATGAAATAATGTATTTGGCCCTTTGCAAGTTGAACTAGATCTCTCCTATGAGTGCATTCTTCTCCTTGATGGAAATGGTTGTGTTCTCTCTATCTATAGGTTTTAACCCCGTACAGAAATTACCTACATATGAATTCTAAAAAACACAAAAAATAAACAATGTGAAAGCATAACTCATAAAACACATATACACAAAGATTTTCCCCTAGATCCCAAAACCGGGACTACCAGCTTGGTTTTTCATTATGTTCCTATCAATGTTACAATACATATTTATACATGCCTAAGCATCCAATACCATGGACCAAAAACCATCCCGTTGAAAACCATGGACCGAAAACCATCGCGTCCAAAACTATGGACCAAAAACCATTGTGTCCAAAACCATGGACCAACAACCATAGGTAGGTCCACCAAACCTAGTATAGTGTCCAAAAAACAAATTCCTAGGATGCTTCACTGGACCCTGTAAAGGGGGCCTGCCCACCCCCCTCAAACCCCCCAGATAGGGGGGGCTACAGCGCCCCCTGTGACCCCCCTGTGACCCCCCTGCTAGGCAATCGATGCAACAAATGAGGGGCTTCACCCCCCCTCTAAGGCCCCAGTTCACTACGTAGGTTAGTCGTGGAAATAATATATCACAACCCAACACTATCATCATTTTCACTTAGGTTAACTAAGTGAAAATCCTTCTTTGTCTCATGGAGGTCCTCCTGCTACTATTGGATCTCTGCCTCTGTCACCTTTTCCTTACCATTTTGTACCTAATTTGTTGATGAAGAATGCAAGGCCCCTCCCACAATATGTGGGGAAAACACTTGCCTATGCCCTCTCTGATAGGTATGTGGCAAGGTACCTAAACCAGCCTTTTTAGGATTACTGCTCTCACCATGCTCAATGTGTTCTTTCTCACTGCCTTCATCTATGCCAGGTGAATGAATAGGCTCATGAAATGGTGATGATGTAGGTGATGGTGTGCCTGAATCATCATATGAATATGGATGATGTATGGGCTAAGGTGGAGGAATGGAAGTGGATGGATGAGATGATGAAGGTGACTCTTAGCCATGCTAAATATGTGGGACTGTGAAAATCTCATTGCATATGAAAGTGTCCCATGCAATGTTAAGCTGATCAGGGTAATGGAGGACTATCATTTTAATTAGGGAGTGGTGAAAGATACTTCACATTTGATGATCATAATCTTTCCTTTGGGCAATGATTGACATCTTGTCAATGTCCCGATAACAATAGTAGGGCATATTGAGCATTTTGACTCTTGTGAAATGCATGAGTTGCCAGATATGATAGGAATACAGCCTAGAAAACCTACCCTCACAAGTGAAGTACTTCATGATGATTTTTATCATGGGAATATATCTGTCTAGGAGGTAAGAGAAAGGAAAAATCCTCTTTCTCCCATTCTTGTACCTTGGTTTAAGATATGACTCATAATATAAATGATCCAATTCTCCTTGTTTAAACCATTTTCCCCAACATTTGGGATCCTAGAGGCAACTGATATGATAGTAGGAGATATAGTGAAGGTGACACCAACAAGGGTTACCTGGTGGTCATGGAGGTTGGTGGTAAATAATCTGGTCAACACAGGATGATGTTGGACCCTTTGTACTTTCTCACAAAACTCAAAGCAACCCACATGCTAAAAGCCTATCACAGTGATGGGAGATGCCATGAGTTCTCTGGTATTAGTTGGCTCATGTCTAATGATTCTCCCTCCTTTCCTAGATACCCTCCTCTCCTCTATTTCTTCCTCACTAGGACTTTTGTTCTCTTCTTTTGCCATGAGTTATTGAAGTCAAACCCTAGGGATATGATGAAATGGAATGTGGATGTAGAGAGTATGGAAAGGTGTGAGGAAATTGAGGATATGGAAAAGGGGATGTGTGATATGAGGGAGGTGGTTAGGGGTAGTTTTGAAATGTAGGAATGGTAGTGGGATGCTAGGAAATGATATTTAGGAATGGAATTATGTTACTAGGGTATTGAACTTAGTAGGACTCCAAAACACAATGAAACACCATATAAATCAACTGTGGAGGAGAGGAATAATATAATTTTAACCTACTTGCTTGCTAGAGCATGTTTGGTGGCAAATTTTGAAGTTTGGATAGGATGTTGTGCTTTGTGGGCTACCTATGGAATTTTCTAGGAAAAAACATAGAAATATGGTCAAACGTGCCTATATAGGTGTGCAACGCCCTTAGGAAATGCACAGAAATTTCAGGCAAACACGCAACACTCTGGTCAAACGCACCCTCCATGTTCAGAACGCGCCCTCCAAATTGTAGGTTGGTTTTGACTACCTTCCCAGTGTCCAAATTGATCCCAATATATCTCATTGGAAATATTGTCCTATCTAGTTTCCATATATATATTCTGTTTCGAAAATGGACTTGATTTGACCCTCCAAATGTTGATTCTCCCAATACTTGTCAAAAAGTGCAGAATGAGGGTGCAAAAATGAAATGTTCTCTTGCAGGAAACTTTTGAAGGTCTTAATAAACTCCAAATTGAGATCCTAATAGCTCATTGGAAATATATTTTTGCCAAGTTATCATTTGACTCATCAAGAAAGTCGTTTGGACACTCTAGCTTGGAGAAAAATTGATTTTCCCAAGGTCACTCCAGAAGTGCAGTAACTCTCTTGTAGCAACTGTAGTTTTGAAATTTCTCCAAAACCATGATACCTGTGCAAAAATGAAGGAGGTTTTGAATTATTTTCATATGATAGTAAAAAACCGTTCTCACTTTTGTAAAATTCATTTCGGTTTGGTTGGAAACATACTTTGAAGAAAAACTAGCCCTATGCATGGAAAAATATTTGTCCCTTTGAATGACTTGAAAAATGATGGAGACATGATTTTTATGAGTTGGAATGGCCTCATACTTGCTGAAATGAACTCCCTTAGGCCTCCTCTACTCATATGTCTCTAATTCCATAGCCAACTCTAGCTCAGTGGGAGAGGAAATTAGGGTTTAGTACTTGTGGAAAATGATGATTTGGACACCCTTGGGAAAGGACAACTCCCTTTGGAATTCACTTAACTTATTTAAACATTATTATTTCACTTGACTATTTCCTTTGACAAATTGATATTTTGATGGTCTTTGGGAACTGTTTGAATTTGACTTTTCTTTAATGAAGTTGGCATATAGATATTGAGTTGGCAGCTTAGGAACAATACTTATTACATATAGTGAACATAAAATTACATGATGGAATAAGCATTTCTCTTTAAAAATCATCTTCACATGGTGAAGGGATGTTATTTTATCACCCTTTAATTGTCGGTCTTATGCAATGGAATGGAGTTTTATTGGAACCTTGGAAACCCTAATGACCTAATTAAACCTTGAAAAACCCTAAAAGACCTAATGAGACCATGAAGGACTGAATTTCAAGATGACATGACTGATGTGATGGAATGATATCATTAAATTTATGGACAATGGATTCTCAACAAGGTTGAAATGAGCCAACAAGGGGTAAATTTCTAAAAGGAGTAAAGGAAACCCTAATTCAACCTTCAATGACCAAATTTTTGCATGACAACCTAGTGGAATGACAAATATTTTAGAATGGGACCCTAATATGATATGAAAAGAGGATTGTTTTTATCACTGATGGTAGTATGAAAATACTGACTCTAACAAGTTGTATCTCTTCATTTTGTTGGATAATATAAAAGGAATGACTGGCTGTGTCTCTATGGACGTAGCTCAAATTGGGTGAACCACATATATCTGTGTCTCTCTTGTCTTATGTTTTTTCTGTGTTTATATTTCTACAATATTTTATGTCTTCCATTGCTTTGTAATATATAATGTTCTAACACTCTTCCTTTTCCTCTTTAGTATCCTCAGGTGGAGATGGAGGTTGGTTATCTAGAAGAACTCTTCCAGACCCGAGCTTGATTTCTTGAATTTCCACAGCATAGGAAGGATAGGATGTCTCTCCATTATAGACTTGTTGTGCCTGTTTGTTGTTCAAGTTCGGATTTGGTTTAGCAAGCATTTGAGGTTTCTTAGGTAGAGCAATATGAAGGAGTTTTGGTTGAGATTGAGGTGGAGGTAGTAAGGCTGGAGGTTAATTGAATGGATGCCTCCAACCTTGTGATGGAGTATTCCACTGAGGATGTGAGAGAGCATATGGCTGGAATGACTGGAAGGTTAGGAAGGGTATTGAGGTGCATAAGACCAAGGAGAAGGTGAGGACCATAAAAGATGAGAAGGAGAACACCAAAGGGGGGGGGGGATGCATTCTAATTGGGATTTGTTGATGGTGTTGTATCTACCAACATGTTAAGGGGATATCCCCGGTAAGAAGTCCCAATTAGACCTCTGACTGTTTGGTGTAGGAGTCCTAGCAGTGGGTCGTAAGGTAATGCCTTGACCGCGATGTCACATAGAGGCAAGTAAGATAACTATGTCAGTAGCAAGAGTGTGACTACTACAGTGAGTCAAGGAAGGTGTATGAGAGGTTCTAACACATAAGGGGGAGATGAGGGTGAAGGTGAGAACTACAATAACAACATATGCATGAAAATGTGCTAGCTCTTATTATATAAAAAGTGTAACTTCCAATCATACAATACATCCATGTAAACCTGCTAGCCTCATCAGTGAAACGTTATAGCCACATCTGCCTACCCCTCCAAAGAGATGAACTAGCTCCCTACAGTGGAGAAGACAAGGCGCGTTACAATACTATCCAAGCTTTCTTCAAGAAAGTCTTAATAGAAGCTTTGCTGACCAAAAGCCTATACAATGAGCTATGAGGGACTATTTATAGAAAAGGGTGGGATGACCCTTGACATTCCCTTTTGTGACCATTCAACTACCCTCATGACTCTTCACCTACTCTATGACTATTACATCCACTATTGAGACTTGACTTACACTTGACTTGACTCAACATTACAATGCACATGTACCCATTTGAAAAATGGCTTGAACAAGCCAAACTAGACATCATTCTGACTTAGGCAACTATAGAAGTCCAACTACTAAGCATCCTCATGCTAATCAATAGTAACATATTGATGCCAAGATTAGTAGTCCTTGATAATGTCCATGTGTTTTGTTGTCACATCTATTTGAAACCTGAACCTTGCCTCCATAGAATCTAGGTACATTGCTTGGGCTTCTCTATCCAACTCATCTAAAAGCATGCACATCATTGTCTTCAATGTGTTTGGACCAGCAACATACTTGTGCATGATGTCTGCACTGATAGGAAAGTCTGGGCTGGTTGTGGTGTGCATCAACTCATCGAAGTATGAGTTAAGCTCCTGTCGGACCTACTTCTTTGTCTTCTCCTGGGTGAGAGTCCCAAGTGATGGGATCACATGAGCGTGCACTATAAAATCCATGCTCTTGGATACTCATGCATGGGAAGCCTGTATGCTAGTGATGCGTTGCAATCGGTCTTCATATTTTCAAAATTGACTTCGGATACATGCTTGCAGCTCAACTGCATTGGCCCTCATCATCTTTGGCAAGTGAAGCGGGGCTCCCTTGTACTTCATCGTCCATGCTTTCATGTTATCAATTCCAGCATGTATGTTCTTCAAGATGTGTGCTCTTCTCGCACATTGCTACTTTCATCCATGGAGATGGATGACTGCTTGGTGCACTGTACAAAACATGGAGTATAATGATCAAATAATTGTATCAAGGGACAATAATTCATATAGTATTTCCTTCTTCGGTTCAGCTCGGGTGGACATTGTCACCAAGTCTCCTCCTTCCTTGGCCACCCACAGTTCCTTCGTCATTCGCTCATTCTCAGCTATGAGGAAACAAACACTTGAGCTAGTGGCTTCGGTGTATACTCTAGTTGAATAGACCAAAGAAGCTGGATGCTTGTGCACATCGGTCACGATCACTTGTTCTTCAACTTTGGTGGAAGATGTTTGGTCCTCCAAAGGCGATACTTTGTGAGACTGCACAACTCTGTGATGAGATTCATCAAAGGAGATGTTGTGCATCTCTGCTTCTGGCTGACCACCAAGGATATCAGTGCCTCCTTGGTCATTTGAGACTTGCTCATCATCTGGATGTATTGAAGCAGGTGAGTCGACCTCTTTGTAGTGAGGCATGAGGTCGATGTCCTATTCCAACTCCTGTTGTTACATGTCTGCATCCAACTGTTCAAGTGCCCATTCTATCTCATGAGCAAAGTCTTTCCCTTGCGATGGTTCACCCTGTTCACCTGATGCCAACTATTTAGATGAATCAACTACTTGTACAGGTGTTTCTTTGCCTGTCTACACGTGATGCACCCCCTGCTGTATCTTTTGCCACTACACTTCCTTCTCCTGTTAGTGCAACTCTTGTTCTTTTGGAGTTGCTCCCTCAACTCATGAAATTCTTTCTCTACTTCTTCCATTCTATTCTTATCCCTCTGCCTTCGCATGATTCGCTTGCCGCGTTGCTGCCTCTTTGCCTAAATAGCCATAGATGTTGGTTCTACAAGTGGATCTCCTTGAAACTTGTAGCTTTGATCCTCCTCCATGTGTTCGACAATCTTCCGCTTCCCTTTGTTGTGCATAGGTATGCTTGGCTCTTTGTTATTGCTGCTACTACTGGTGCTGTCCATGATGTTGCCTCATGCTACCTTTCTAACTACCCAATGATGAAGCTGACCTATTCATTGGATCTAGAGGAATTGTAGAAATGCCTCCATAAGCCTTCCTTGGCCCAATGGAATGCCCCATGGATCCAGTTGAATTTAACTCTCATGCAGTGATCCTTCACAATGCAATGTGGGTCATATGGGTTGAAGCTTCAGAGGTCGAACGGGTACTTCTTCATCTGTTCTTATTTGACATATGCTTGCTTGATACTCCAGATCCCATATAACCCAATCTATAGTAGAAGAGTGGGCCAAGGTGCCTTCTTTTTCCACTGTAGTCTAGCTATCAATCTTGCTGAGATGTCATACACTACTTCCTGCATGACAAGTATGTCCAAGGAAAACTTTGGAAGAACATGCGGAGGCTTCTCCACACTAAACATTCATATGAAAGTTCTGGATGGTGAGGCATTCCAATCTACAATGCCTAACAACGCCTCCATTTCTTCCTTTGAAATGCAAGGTGGATCTTGTTCGAAAATCAAGCTGTACACTGGGGTGACAAAATGGTCATATAGTTGTATGATTACTCCCACGAAGCTACATTCATACAAAAACTTTAAATATGTGTTCATAACAATCTCTTCCAATGACCATGCTTACCCCAAGCATAGGAAGTCATTTTGGGCACAGACTACATCTAGGATGTAGGTAGACATTTACATCTTTGTGTGCATACCCTTAGGTGATTTTCGAGCCTTTGTGACTTGTTCCTTCAGCTGATGAGCCAATATGTCGAACCAGTTGCATGGTCTTCCTTCTTTAGCCAGTTGTTCCAGTGTGGTCACCCAGCTCTGAGGAAAGGTTTTAGTGCTTGCTTGGGCACTCAGTCGACATGAGAATATCACCAAGTATTGGTACACCTTCCTCAATATCTTTGTCTTTTAGATGTGGTTGGGTGTCATCCTAAAATGAGCTGGCTCCTTTACCAAATCCTTCAGAATGTCTTTGGAGCTACCTCTACTACTGGGCAAGCTGAATGGAGGACTGATGATAGTCATGGGCTCTGACATTTGATACATCTCATCATAATCTAGTTCCCAGAAGGATTCAAGATTTGTCCCACTGACACTGCTCAAGGTCATCGTCTCAGGAACAGTGTGAAAGATGATCTAGTGAATCATGTACACGCATGGGAACACGAGGTATCTGCATGCAATCCAGTACAATATGGACTTGTGAATGTTCACGTACACCTGGCAGTCTTTGAGGTCTTCCCAAAAGTGCCTAGGAATGTTTCATTAACCTCTTTCCACTTCAGTTTGATGTCCTTGTCTAGATACATCTTCGTATCTTCATAAATCGGTAGACTAGAGGAAACCTACTCAACTATTGTTCCAGCTACAACTGCATCAGTGTCCTATGATCCTGTTCTCTTGGAAGCCATTGAGACAGATGGACACCTGAAAGATCTGGAAACAATCAACATACATGGAAAGAAATATGTAAGTGGAAACAAAGCAAATCTGGGGAAGGACACAACACATTCCTGGGAAACTGATGAGCAAGATTGCGCAAATTTTACTAGGAGGCTGGGTGAATGGCTTCCATAACTATGCAAAAGGTAGTTTGGGTTTTCTTGGAGGTAGGTTTGGCTGCTAGATCTACGAAATGCACAATCCAGTTAGGCAGCAGGCTACTGGGATTGGGAAATGTGCAATTCCAGCTGGGAAGGATTGTTGGCTTAGGCATAGATTTGCGGAATTTCTTGGGCCAAGTAACTACTATCCTACAAAAATGCAAAAAACAATCCTAGAGGCTAGTGCTAGGAAATAATGCACATTTCTAGGAAGGAAGGTGATCCTTCCTTCTCAAGATTGTGCAATGTAGCCTTGGTGTAGGCAGAGCCTGGGCCAAGGTTGGCTCAGCTCGCCGATGGGAAACTGAAAGCAACTAAGATGGTAAATGCATGTTGACACTAAGTGATACCAGAAGTGATTGACTGTGCATGCAAAACATGAATGAAATATTCAACAAACATATCAACATGCATGTGGGTAAGGCAGTTCGCTGGTTGGGCAAACACCCATGCAAAACAGTTTCATGCATGCGACAACAGTGAGATAGCAACAAAAACTGAAACAATGCTAGGAAAAGCTAGTGTAAATGCAAATGATAGCAAGCGATCAAATAAATCAACCAAACAACACTCACACAAGTGAATACACCAAAAGTGACAAAAATGCTGAAAAATACAAGTTGATGCCACTTACCTGTGAATAACTGAGCTAGATGTGTCGAAGAGTCTTGGATGTGTTGTGGGATGTCAAAGATCCAAGATTCATGTGAAAGAATGAGCTCTGATGTGTCAAATAAATAAGTTTGGTCTCATGACACGCACGCTGTTGAGCCTCAAAATTACTCTTTCCCTAGCAACTCTTCTCATCCCTTTTCCTTGTTTTCCATGAAGAAAATGCATTCTTATCATCAATGACCAGTATATATTTCCTTAAGGAGGACGTTTAGTGATTTACATGTTATGATTTTATGTTTTTCTATTTGAATAATTTTTTTTCTTTTAGCTATGGAACGCATCCTATTCTGCAACTAATCAGTTGTTCCACAACTACCTTCATGCTTTAATAGGTTACAGGTGTCAAACGAGGAAACCAGCCACATGGGCATCTCTAGAATGGTCACAACATGGATCCTATCCTAGTCAACCAGTTTAAATCGACAAATAAACCAACTCAAGACCACAGTCAAAGGTGGAGTCAAATGAGGAAACCTGGGAGAAATAGGACTTTGTGTCCATTCTTCATGGATATTTAATAAATCCGACAGCTTCTGTTGTAGCATTTACTTGAGCCAACCACTGGTGATAACAAATTCACACAACTACCTTGCTGAATTAAAGTCACCTGTAGCTGATCACCCATTCACACAAAACTGTTGTAATACATGGACCACCTATAGCTAAATTATCTCAAAGACAGTTAAGATTTTTCTTTAAATATCAGTTGTAAAGAACTTGGGAGAAGTTCAAATTTCCTCTTGTATTGAGCTCAGACTTACTATTCTGTAATTTTGAAACTCATTTTCTTGTATTTAATATGAAGACCACTTGTTTTATGGATATATGAAAGAGTTTCTTGGAGATTGATTAATAATGCATAACTTGATCAGTTGCAGAGGGCCCCTGCGCTGAATAAGGTATTATTTCATTTTGTTTTGTCTTTTCTAGTTAAACTTTAAATTCATCATTTCCTTTCACAGTGTTCATAATCATTTTTGTACTAACATTGTTTATAATGAAACTTTTTAATCATTTCCTTACTAATGCATAATAGCTTCTTTTTGTTTAATTTCTTTCTAGTCTTTATCGGTAGTTAGAAGTTGAAATTCAATAGTGTAATTTAGTTTGTTTCATTTACTGTTTCACTAGTCTTTAAAGTTTCAAATAGACTAATCAGTGCCATTACTATTCTTGCCATTTTATTACTAGTTTATTGACTCATGGTGTAGATGAATGTTTTTGAAGAGCCCTTCTAGTTGATAACTCATCTTAAACTAAGTGGTTGAATACTTCATTCAAGCAATGAGTCTTTTCTGCATTCCTACATTTATTTTCTCTTAGAATAATTAAGTACAGAATTCCTCAAATGTCATCACAAGGAGATTTTTCTCCCAAAATTGAGAGGCAGGGTAACTAAGTATTTCATTTAGTTTTGTTTCTGTAATTGATTAGATAGTAGTGCAATTTCACTTTCAGTTTTTAGTTCATGATTTGGAAATAATGATAAGAACAGGAATAGGAACTTCGTTTTCATTTCTTGATTAAACTTTGCTTCCAAATCTTCCTTAAGCTCTTTTATTTCTCATTTTTATAGATTCTTAGCAGTCTTTACAGAAGTTAGATTTAATATTTTGATAGTTACATTGTAAATCGTTAGGGATTAAAGGACTAAAAACCCCCAAAACAACATAAAACACAAAAACAACGAAGTAAGAAGGGTCATCTAGCACAAACAGTGCATTACACTTCATTATTTTATGATACCCAAATTGATAATTTATGTAAAGAAATTTAGGACACTAAATTGACCAAACATTTTGGCACCGTTGCTAGGAAAGTGTAACTAGGTAGCATTATCTCTTGCATTCAAAAGAAAATAAAAATGACATGCATAGAGAAAGAGACTCTGGGGTAGATTTATAGCTAGGGGCCAAAGTTTGATTCCTACAAAACCACCTACTCCACGAAGAGAAAGAAAAGGCACACCTCCATCCCAAACTCATACTCCCAACCATAAGACTCCTAAAATTCCACTAGCAGAAATCTAATCAGAAGAATTTCCTACTTCATCTACCAAGACAATCCTAGGGGAGAAAAATTTTGAATCTCCAACAACAAAATAGCCTTTTTCACCTCCACAGGAGAGCCCATTGTAGTTGAAGAATTAGGAATACCTATTAAGGAAGAAGAAGTAGAACCTCTCTCCCATAGTCCATTAATAGAAGAACCAGAGGAGGAGGGGATAACCTTGTAGGTTGAACCCTATACTGACTCTGAAGAAACTATAATGGTAGAAGAGGAACCAGATGGACAATTCTCACTATTTGGAGAAGGGGGTAGAGGGAGAGGTAGAGGAAATAATGGAGGAGGTAGAGGTAATAATGGAGGAGGCAGAGGAAATAGGGAAATAGATAACTCTTTTGGATTCCCTATAGTGGATGAAGAAACACATGCCACAATGAAAAATATCTCACCTTCTGTCCTCCCAAACTTCTATGGGTTGAGAAGTGAGGACCTTGAAACATTTTTGTTTGAGTTTCAAGTCTTGTGCAGAAATTATGACTATCTAGAAGATTCTCAAAAACTTAAATTGTTTCCTTTAACGCTGAAATGAGCTGAATTGAAATGGTTCATGGGGTTAGTTACTCAATCCATTAGAACATGGAATGACATGAAAAAGGCAATTTTGGATAGGTACTTGGAATATTGCATGCCTACCAATCATAAATATGAGGTGTTCAAAATGATGCAAAGAGAGGATGAAAATTTAGAAGATTTGATTGAGAGATTCAATTATAATTTGAAAAGAGCAAAGATGAACAATTTAGATGAAGAAACTTTGAAAGCTCTTTTATTAAAAGCCATTAGAGACGAGTGGATATATATCCTTAACATGATGGGGAAGGGAGATATCTCTTAACTTCCATTGAGTGATATAGGAGATCTATGTGTTCATCTATTAAGAGGGAAATCTAAAATAGGGAAAGGGCTAACATATCCTTCTCTTGTTAGAGTAAACAAATCTGCAACTGGATCTATAAGTAGGGCAGAAATTAGCAATATGCTTGATTAATTTATAACTAACATTCTAGGGAGCCTTAGTGAGCAACTAGACACCCTTAAAATTCAGAACAAGCAGAAAACAAAGGCTAATGCTCTAGCCATTTTTTGTCCAAAATGCAGAAAAAAACATGCTCTAAGGGAATTCCCTTTAGATGCAAAAATTGTAGAAACTTGTATGATTTGTTCAGAAAGCCATGAGACCAAGGGTTTTCCTTCAATCCCAAGTCTTAAGGTTGTCTTTCAAGTTGAAACAGTCCCAAATTCTGCAAAATCTCTTTGTTTTGTTACAAGAAGACCTTGGTTGGGGCCACAAAATCAAAGATTTAACAATCAAATGTATCTTCAACCCCCACCAAATTGGAATTCTTAGCAGCAACCTTGGCCTCAACCTCAACCTCAACCTCAACCTCAATCTCAACCGTGGACACAAGGAGTACAAAATCCTTATGGGAGATTTGCTCAATATTATCAATATCCTCCATCCTATCAGAATTATCCTCCCCCACATAATCAGCAACAAAATCAATAGCCACAACTCCAAAATCAAGACCAAAATCAATAGCCACAACTCCAAAATCAAGACCAAAATCAACTTTCATTTCCACTTCCACAACAACCTCCACAACAAAACCAAAATTTCCAACTCTTACTGCCATTTCAGTAGAAACCAAATCAGCTAGCTGCCCAACCATTACCAAACCCCAACAATAAAAACCCTTAGAATGCTTACATGGTAGAAGGAAAACAATTTCCAACTTACATGATTACTCCTCCAGATCTTAATGATGTTCAACTAAGATCTTGAAGGATATTAGAAAAGGAAAGACCTTATGTAGTTATTCAAGAACAAGACACTTCTAAGGAAGATTCTCTAAAAGTCAATAAAAGTTTTGAGGAAACATCTCACCAAAACCAAAACATTGAAAAAGGAAAACAAAAAGAACCAGTGAACATAACTTCTATCATTGAGCAATCATCATCTACTTCTACACCTCATTTTCCTGAAATACTACAAATTGATAGAGGGGTAGAAAAACAAATCTTGTTGCCCAACTATGAGATGAATTGAAGAATGTCTGTATCAAAATCCCTTTGCTACAAGCCATTAGAGAAATTCACATTCTAGCCAAAACAATAAAGGAGTTGAGCATAAAAAGACTAGGAAGAAAACCAAAAGAAACAAAAAAAATTCACTTGGTAGAAAAAATAGCAGACATAATGATGGGAAAAATTGCCTTACAAAAATATGTGGATCTAGGAAGTCCAATTTTCAAGACACATATAAATGGAATTGAAATTCCAAATACATTGATTGACTTAGGGGCAACCATGAATAAACAAACTATGGAGCAACTTAAACTTCCTAATCTTCTTTACACACCTACTTTACTACAACTTGCAGATAGATCAATAATCAAACCAGATGGTGCATTAGAAGATATTTTAGTATCCTTAGATTCTTGGGAATATCCTATTGATTTCATGATCTTATCTCCCAAGAATAATCTAGGAGGACACCCACTCATTTTAGGTAGACCTTGGCTGGCCACAGTTGGTGCTTTTATTAGCTGTAGATCGGGTGACATGTATATTTCTGATGGTAATTCAACAAAGAAATTTACTCTATATCCTCCAGCAAAAACAATCATAGAAATAGATGAAAAGGAATGGATTGATGATGAAGATGTTATTCAGTCTCTCTTTACTATTTCAGAAAATAGTGAAGATAGTCAAATTTTGAATACATTGGAAAAATTTGAAACATCTTTAGAGTATGATCATGCACAATTTCAAGAAAAATCTAATGTTGAATACTTGTCATCCAGGTAGATGTCTCTATATTCTATGGAAGAGTTTGGTAGCTCTACAATTGAAATTTTCCCAAGTAGGACATTGAACATAAACAAAAACTTGGATAAACTACATCAAGAAGAGCTAACCAAAACATTACAAAAACATTTTGTTGCATTTGCATGGGAATACAACGATATGAAAGGCATTGATCTTAAGACTTGTATCCATCATATCTATCTTGAGGGAAACAATAGGCCTATCAGACAACCTCAGAGAATGACGAATCGAAATCTTAGGGAGATTGTAAAAGAAGAGCTCCAAAAATTACTGAATGTAAACTTCATTTACCCAATTTCAGATAGCCAATGGGTTTATCCTTTGGTAATTGTGCCTAAAAAGAATGGTAAATGGAGGGTGTGCATTGATTACCAAGAATTGAATAAACAAACCCTTAAAGATCATTTTACTTTGCCCTTTATAGATTAAGTGTTAGATACATCAGCAGGTAATAAGTATTTCTCATTCTTGGATGGTTTTAGTGGTTATAATCAAATTCAGGTAGCACTTGAGGATTAGGATAAAACCACATTTACTTGTCCATGGGGAACTTTTGCCTAGCAAGTACTTCCTTTTGGATTATGTAATGCACCTGCAACATTCCAAAGAGTAGTACTAGGAATTTTTTCTGATCTAAAACTGTATAAAGGTATATATGGATGATTTTACAGTCTATGGAAACACATTTAAAGAAGCTTTGGAAAATTTGGAAAAATTTCTTAGAATATGTAAGAAACAAACCTTCCACTAAGCCATGAATTTTTTTTTATGATGTTTAAAGAAGGTATTGTTTTAGGACATCACATTTCAGGAGATGGGATTAAAGCTAACAAATCTAAATTTGAAGTCATCTCTAAGTTATCAATTCCAAATTGCCAAAAGGATGTTAGAAGTTTTCTATGATTTACAAGATACTATAGAAGGTTTATAGAAAACTTCATTAAAATAGCATCTCCACTCTTCAAATTGCTTACAAAAGATTGTGAATTCAGTTGGAATCCCGATTGCCAATTAACATTTGAAACCTTGAAAGAAAAAATTTCTGAAGCACCTATTTTAAGAGGTCCAAATTGGAAAGTTCCTTTCCATATTTCCACATATGCTTTAGATATAGCTCTGGAAGCTGTATTGGGACAAAAATATTTGATTCCTTATGCCATTTACTATACAAGTGAGGGTTTGCCTCCCACTGAGTTGAATTATACTATGACTGAAAAGGAATTTTTAGTTGTTGTTCATGCAATTAACAAGTTCAGACACTAAATAACAGGCTATGAAATCTTTGTTCATACAGATCACTCTGCAATTAGATATTTGATGAATAAACTTATTACTAATGGCAGAGTTACAAGATGGATTTTACTTTTACAAGAATTCAACATTACTGTGCTAGATAAACTTGGAAAACAAAACACAGTTGCTAATTTCTTGTCCATGATTCAAAATATCAAAGAAGATTCTCTGGTTGAAGATAAATTTCCTTATGAATATCTTTTTGCAATAACTACTCAACCTCCTTGGTTTGCAGATATTTCTAAGTACTTGGTCACAAGAAAGTTACCCTCACATTTGTTTCCTAGAGAGAAAAGAAAAATTATTCAAGAAAGTGCAAGATATTCATGGATCACTAACCAATTGTATAAAACAAGGCCAGATCTTATGATCAGAAGATGTGTCAAGGAAGATGAAATGCCTGATATTCTCAAAGCATGTCATGATGAGCCGTGTGATGGAAACTTTGTTGATAAGAGGACAACCTATAAAATCCTTTCTTTAGGATATTATTGGCCATCCATCTTCAAGGATACTAAAGAATATGTCAAAATATGTGGTAGCTGCCAAAGGGTAAGGAAACTTGCTTCCTCAAATGAAATTCCATTACAAACTCAGGTACTTATCGAACCCTTTGAAAAATGGGCTTTAGACTTTATTGGACCGATTATCCTCCATCTAAGCAGAAAAAGTATATATTAGTATGCATTGATTATGTCACCAAATGGGTAGAAGCCAAAGCATTACCTTTTGCTAACAAAAATCTATATTTAATTTTCTTTTTGAGTATATCTTCACTTGTTTTGGTGTTCCAGGAGAAATTGTGACAGATCAGGGATATCAATTCACATCCAACATCGTGGAAAAGCTTGTGGAGGAAGACAAGATCAAGCATAGGAAATATACTCCCTATCATCCATAAGCAAATGGTCAAGTGGAGTCTACAAATAAAGTGATTGAAGGAATCCTCACCAAGATTGTGCATCTATATAGAAGAGATTGGGTAGAAAGGATTCCTAAAGCTTTATGGACCTATAGAACTACATGAACGAACACAACGGGACACACACCCTATGAACTTGTTTATGGGAAACAAGTCTTGTTCCCTATAGAGTTCCAAATAAGAACCTTTAAGAGGGCAGTATAATTGGGGTTGGATTTATCAGAGGCTCAAAAGCATAGATTATAGCAATTAAATGAACTTGATGAAATCAGGCAAGAGGTAGTTCAAAGGATTGGTATGGTCCAACAATAGAGGGCTAAATGGCATGACAAATATATCAAGGACAATAGGTTTCAAGAGGGAGATTGGGCGTTGTTATTTGATTCAAAGCTTAAATATTTTCAAGGAAAGTTTCAAACTCATTGGCTTGGGCCATATGAGATTGAAAAAGTCTTTAGTAATACAGCAGTGAGGATCATAACAATAGATGAAAATCAAACTCCTCTTCTTGTGAATGGTCATAGATTAAAAATATATCAAAAACCAATTTCAAAGGAGGAGTTCATCAAGATCTTCCATAAAAATTTTGAAATGAAGTTAGTGAAGAAGAATTCTTCTTCTCCACCAACTTAGTCTTTATTTTATCTATCTAAAAAAAATAAAAAATAAAATAAATAAACTGTATAAGGTTGAAAACCAATCATTGATTAGAATGCTTATACAGAAGATACAGGGTGAAAATCAGATGTTTCTGACACCCTATATTTTCCATTTCCTTTCTATAATAAGTGGTGAAAAAAAGCCACAGTCACTCTGGATTTTGCAACATTCATTATCTCATCTCACTTCACTCTATTTTATTTTTATAGTTTCACTTCATTCCATTTCCATATTTCACCAATAAATTTTTCCTTTTCCAGTATTTCTTCCATCTCCATTTTCATTTACCATTTTGTCTTACATCTCATTTTATTTTCACTTACACAACCATTTCCATTTCATTCATTCATAAGCCATATTACTTTCTGTTTCATGTTCTACAACTGATTCTGTTATGTAGCTAATATGATTCTGCAGCTACAATTTTCTTATCAATTCAGGCATAAGTATACAATTCATAATAAAACCATGTATGCAGGGGATTGAATAAAAATCAAATTTATGAACAAATGAAGCTCAAGGTACGTGTGAATCAACATCAAAATATTAGCAAGTGGAAGGTAAAGGTTTCAAAGGTAAATGCAAAAGTTTATGTCAAAAAGCAATTTGAAAACATAAGTTTGTATAGTATGTATAGTCACATGTCTCCTTAACCAACCAGCATTTGATTTGACCACCACAATGTCTCCACCATATCTTCCGTTTTTAATGACAGACAGTCTCAATGATTATTCCATAATAAATCTCCACTTCAAACTCCATAACCTATACTCAAACGGTCCTCTACAACTACACCTATTAATGGTCAAGACAACGATTCGACCTACCTATCTACAACTCTCTAAACCCTTGCTGTCTATTTATTGCATGCAAACTCTTAAAGTTCTTCTCTCATATTCACACAATCTTCCTATTTCCATAAACATAGTCTTCCTATTTCGATATACGTAGTCATTCCATTTCTTAGACTGTAAGAGTAATTTTGAAGGTTAACCGAAAATAGAGGATATGGGGCTTATTGTCAGAACTAAGCCCGTAGGGGTAAAATATATGGAGGGGTATCTGCAGCTTAAAGGGATGCTACAAAAGGCTAGATGGTTATGTTTTATTGAAAAATTTGATGGCTACCACAAGGAAATTACTAAATCTTTTGCAATATCATTTGATGGCACAAAAGTGGAGATAGGGGATATCAAATTTGCAGTCACAAAATCCTTCATAGCAGAAGAAATAGAGCTCCCGAGACTAGGAGAAAGATGGTTTAAAAACAAGGAATTTTATGATGAACCTTGGAAGGTGATCCTTAAAAACCCAAGTATGGATGTTACAATATTTAGAAAGGGGATTCCAATTTCAGCACTCAAGAACAAATCGAGTAACATGTTGTTAATATTGCAAAAATTCATTACATGTGAAGGAAGATTTGGGTCTACGTATATTTACCATATACGCTTGTTAATGAATTTTTTAGAATCTTCCATTTTTTCTTCTGAACAGTCTGAGAAGGATGGCAACAAATGTCCAAAAGAAAATTGAATCAATAGAAACAAATCTGCATCATCATGGATTAGTGAATATTCTAGTTGAATTCCATTTGAGAAGTATAGGGGAGACATGGGAAGATTTATTGGTAAGAAATTTTTTCCAGGATGCTCCAGATTCATTTGAGGGAAGTCATGTTAAGATAAGTAGAAGGAGAAATATCAACATTAATATTCAAAGCTCCTCACAGAAAGATGATGCAGAGATAGCTCCTAAACCAGAGGTTAGGAAGCAGACTAAACAGAAGATAAAAATCAAAGAAAGGGTTGAAGAAATCAATGAGGGAATTCCTGAACCTTCATCACCACAAGAAGATGAACACCTACTCTCTGAAAGACTAACCAAGATCAAGGAGAAAATCAAGAAAAATAAGGAGAAAGGAAAGAGGAAGAAGGACACAAAAGAGGAAACCATAAGCTTCCAAAACTTGAGGAGGAGCTCTAGACTCCAAGGTAAGGTGAAGAGGGAGAAATAAAAAGGAGCCCAGCTCATAAACTTAGAAGAAGAGACCCCAGCTCAATCTCCTAACAGTATTCCATTTGAACACAGTCCATAG
The DNA here is from genome assembly GCA_000404065.3 of Pinus taeda. NCBI lineage: Eukaryota > Viridiplantae > Streptophyta > Pinopsida > Pinales > Pinaceae > Pinus > Pinus taeda. The sequence goes on along the minus strand of APFE030338002.1, from coordinate 40,352 downwards.
AACTCTCCCCCACAGAATTTCGAAGGCAACCCAAGTAGAGCTTTTCCTGGCATAGATCCACTGCAACAACAAATATATGACTACATAAAGCCATTAGAGAAAAAGAATACCTTGATAGATCCAAGAACTTCAGTTAATCCAAAGCAAACTATCACCTCACATGAAACTCTAACTAGCTCTCTCAAATAAGAAATCTTTGAGCTAGAAATTATGAACACGCACATCCAAAAAGAAAATGAAACCTTGAGGGAACAGAACAACTTGGATAGAGCTATTCATGACAACACAATGCCACACTTGGGATTATGGTACAAGAAAAACAGGAAGCTGAAAAGGGAAAATAAGAAGCTGATCAGAACACTTATTAACCTCAAATATATACTTCTTATGAGGAAGCCAAGGATGACAGTCAATGCGAAGAAAAGTAAGAAGAGGAAGTTGGATGTGCTGGCAGAAGTGTCAGAAAAAATGCAATATGAGGAAGAAGTTCACAATTTTGATTGCATGGGGAAATGTAATGGTTTTGCAGTGGGGGTATGTTGAGCCTCAAAATTACTCTTTCCCTAGCAAATCTTCTCATCCCTTTTCTTTGTTTTTCCGTAAAAAAAAATGCATTCTTATCATCAATGACGAATATATATTGCCTTAAGGAGGACATTTAGTGATTTACATGTTATGCTTTTATGTTTATCTATTTGAATGAATGTTTGTCTTTTGGCTATGGAACATAGCTTATTTTGTAGCTAATCAACTGTTCCACAACTACCTTCATGCTTTAACAGGTTACATGTGTCAAACGAGGAAACCAGCCACATGGGTGTCTCTAGAATGGTCACGACATGGATCCTGTCCTAGTTAACCAGCCTAAATCGACAAGGAAACTAGCTCAAGACCACAGTCAAAGGTGGAGTCAAATGAGGAAACCTGGGAGAAATAGGACCCTGTGTCCATTCTTCATGGCTATTTAATAAATCTGACAGCTTTTGTTGCAGCATTTACTTGAACTAGCCACCGGTGATAACAGGTCACACAACTACCTTGTTGACTTAAATTCACATGTCACTGATCACCCATTCATGTAGAACTGTTGTAATATGTGGACCACCTATAGCTAAATTCTCTTAAGGAAAGTTAAGGTTTTTCTTTAAATATAAGTTGTAAATAACTCGTGAGAAGTTTGAATTTCCTCATGTATTGAGCTCAAATTTACTGTTCTATAATTTTGAAACTCATTTTCCTATTTTTAATATGAAGACCGCATGTTTTATGGATATATGAAAGAGTTTCTTGCAGATTGATTAAGCACGCATAACTTGATCAACTGCAGAGGGCCCCTGCGCCAAATAAGGTCTTATTTCATTTTGTTTTGTCTTTTCTAGTTAAACTGTAAATTCATCATTTCCTCTCACAGTGTTCATAATCATTTTCATACTAACCTTGTTTGTAATGCAACTTTTATCATTTCCTTACTAATGCATAATAACTTCTTTTAGTGCAGAATAGCTTCTTTTTGTTTAATTTCTTTCTAGTTTTTATCAATAGTTAGAAGTTGAAATTCAGTAGTGTAATTTAGTTTGTTTCATTTACTGTTTCACTAGTCTTTAAATTTTCAAATAGACTGATCAATGCCATTACTGTTCTTGCCATTTGTTTCTAGTTTATTGACTCGTGTAGATAAATGTCTCTGAAGAGTCCTTCTAGTTGATAACTCATCTTAAAATAAGTGGTTGAATACTTCATTCATGTAATGAGTCTTTTCTACATTCCTGCATTTATTTTCTCTTAGAATAATGAAGTACAAAATTCCTCAAATTTCATCACAAAGAGATTTTTCTCCCAAAATTGAGAGGCAGGGTAACTAAGTATTTCATTTAGTTTTGTTTCTGTAACTTATTAGATAGTAGTGCAATTTCACTTTCAGTTTTTAGTTCATGATTTGGAAATAACGATAAGAATAGGAATAGAAACTCTGTTTTCATTTCTTGATTAAACTTTTCTTCCAAATCTTCCTTAAGCTCTTTTATTTCTCTTTTTTTTTTAGATTCTTAGCAGTCTTTACAGAAGTTAGATTTAAGATTTTGATAGTTACATTGTAAATAATTAGGGATTAAATGACCAATACCCCCAAAACAACATAGAACACAAAAGCAATGAAGTAAGAAGGGTCATGTAGCACAAACAATTCACTACATGTCATCAGTTTACGATACCCAGATTTATAATTTATGTAAAGTTAGGACACTAAATTGACCAAACACATGCCATAAATCTCGAAAGAAGTGACACTTGGAGGGAAAATTCTAAAACAACTTTGCATGTAACCCCGACTGCTAAAAATAAATCCTTGAATCATGGGATTCCTTTTTCATGTTCTCTTTCTCTTCCAGGAAGAGCAAGTCATACATGCATGCAAGTCAAGTCTCCTCAATCCCAGATGGAACTAGTCAACCAGACTGTTCATGCATGTAGTTGCTCAACTTCTTGAGAAATATGGGCATTCCTACCTAGGATCTAGGTTGACTGCCTAGGAGGATTACACAATTTTTGGGTAGAGCAGTTGACTTTTGCCCAAATTTGTGCAAATCTTAGGCTGAGTAGCCCTGTAGGGGAAATTTGTGCAAATCCTACTGGGAGTGTTGGCTGGTAGGATTGTGCAATCCTGAAGCCCAACATGCTGCCAAAGAGGATTACACAATTTCTGGAGGGAAGGTTGGCTGCCCTCCAAAAATGCACAATTTTCAAGGGGAAACTGCTGAGCCTGCAGTTGGACCAAGTCCGAGTGAACAACCTGTGAGGGGAGTGGATTGACTGTGATTGACATACTGCCTTGTGTGAGGAAAGCACTGAAGCTTGAGCACTTGATGAAGTAAGATAAAGTGTTGTGAAAGGTTGGTAGGGAGGCTCCAAAACAGGCTAAGGAAAAATTTTGGAGGGTGGTTGTAGCCGCTACAACACTTGGCAACACACTAGTAGAACTCCAACTCTTTGCATAGACTTTGTTTGTGAAAATAAATTCTAACACCTACAGAAGTATTGTTCAGTTCTCAGCTCATCTTGGCTTCACACTAGCCTGATTGAAAGATATAGCATCGTCCAAACTCTTCGTCGATTAACACACATTCCAAGCCAAGGCACACAGTTGTTTTGATTAGGGTTGAGGGATATATAGGTGCACTAACAATATGGTCATCAAAGTATTAGTTTCATCTTTGGTGTTGCTCCAGTACTAGTAAGCCTAGATAGTACCCTAGTGGAGTCACATAGGAACACAAGCATGGCTTCACTGCCAGTGAGCTTGGTCAGTACCCTGGCGTAGTTAATTGCATCACCTCCATGCACAGGAAGACTTTCTCTTCTTTCGCCTTATTTATTTTTCATTTTGAATTTTTTGACTTTTCATTTTCATTGTGCATAGCACTTATTCATTTCAGAGGCAAAAGAGGGATCCTGAATTATGGAGAGCAGAAGAGGTTGTTCCAACAGAGAAGTATTTTATTATATCTCTGATGTGCCTGTTAAGGTTTTTCCCCTCACCTTACTCTACTTGAATGAGTTGACAAGGGTTAACCCAAAAACAACCAACTAGAGAAGGTGACACTAGTTAGCACACAAGCGTTTTGTTATCACCAAGGTTCACTTTGAACAATACGTATTTTCCTTTGACGTATCATGGACTAAAAGTAACAAGATCATCATACAGAGGCAAGATGATAGATAACCAAGTGGTGATAGTTGTACAAGCCCTCTTGTACTTTACCCAGCTCGCTTCAAGATTCATACATGGTTTCATGAAAAAATAACCTAGGAACAAAAAAAGAAACTAACAAACAACAAATAAAAGCAAGAGCATAATAAAAAGTGAAAGCAAAGAAAGTAAGAAAGCAAGAAAGAAAGCAAGCAAACAAACAAGCATGCAAGAAAACAAATGAAAGCAAACACTACTCCTACTCCTACACTAACAGTGCATGGGCCTGATCATGTGAAGTGATACTTCCAATGCAACCACCACTGAATTGGTAGACCCATGTTGGTTAAGGCTTGGTCTGCAAGCAACCCGTTTGTGCGAACCAGTAAGAAAGAAAGATATAACAATGAAGACAACCACACTTCATGTTTCAAAGTGCCCACATAATATAAGTGAGTGCAAATGCATGATAAACAGTCCGTGGACTTATCATGGTGCTACGTGACACTACGTGCAACTTTGAAACACAAGCATATTCTTGACTATGACATGCAAGAAAATGAAAGAAACAAAGATAAATTATGTCATGAACGAGTTCTTGCAATGTAAGACTCCTCCAATGCATGAGCAATGGGATCGTGCAGTTCAAGTGGAGGAAGTTTGATCTATGAGTAAGATGGATCTTCAATGCATACAAATGAGTGATGAGGAGCCTTGGATGATTGAATCATTTCATGATCAGAAGTGAGAGTAAACCTAAGAGAACGAGGGCAGGACATAACGATCAACTCGGGCTGAAGTGGCTTGACAATCTTGGGTGTCTCAACTTCATCATTAGGAAGTTCATAATAAACCCGTGGCTTCAAAAAATCAGCTGCGATAGAGTCATGATCGTGATAAAAAATGTAAGTAAATGGATCACGACTGCCACGATCAGGAAAATCAATGAATTCTTCGACATCCTCATGATCAGACGAATCAAACAAAGAGGTAGATGGAAAGAAAACAAACTCATCCTCTATATATGTTATCACTTTGATGTTTTCCCTAGAAGTTATCAAAGAAGGAATAGTCTGAGGTAACCAAAAACCTAATATTTTAGACTCGGGTTCTAGCCAACTGAAGTCCAGAGAAGGTTCTCTCTTTATCATTTAACATTGTTTTAGGTATGATTTTAGGCAAGTTCTTAGTGCTTATGGTTTTTTTGTTTTGAATGGGTGGTGGAATTAAGAAAACAAATGAGCAGAGCAAGTATTAAGGCCATTGGACTATGGAGTCAGTCAAGAGTGGCTGAACTGGATCTGATCAATCACTAAGGTAAGAGTTCACAGGCCAGGCTAGCACAACAAAAGAAAATATGCAGGTTCAAATGGATGAGGTAGTCCTAACCAAGGCAAAGGGCAATGAAGAATCCTTAATCAGGATTAGGATGAAGAAAAGAAGGATGACTTGTAGAAAAGGGCAACTAAGAATCCTTTACTATGGACCAAAGGGGGGAGGAACTATGGAAGTAAGGGAGCAATTAAGAATTCCCAGACCAAGATAGTTTAGCAAAAAACATATAGAAAGTAAACAGTTAAAACATAGAGAATTTAAGGTAATTTTGAGATATATTCCTTTTTTACTTTTCATACTCCATAAGAGACACATGTGAATATTTATAACATGACAAGGAAACAATATTTAAACATGAAGAGATAATAATTATTTTTTTCCAACTATGCACAAGAATCCAATGAAATGTCCTTAGCTTTATTTCATGACCTAGAAAAACCAATCCAGTCTTGAATACAATAGCTCCTTAGCTCGATATAAAATGTCTACAGAAATGTATTTTAATCCACACTAATTACTTCAAAATATGAAGTATTTATATAAAATATGTTACAAAATATCTCATAACAAGATGAGAATTATTTTAGGAAACCAAAAATATCTTCAACACGAAGATAGAGATAGATGGAGAACTGTCTTCTTGCTGTCCCTTTATTATGACTATGTTGGCTATTGTAATTCAAATTTGGCTCTCTCAGTTGCTTTATAGTTGTGTGCTGGAATCACTTTCTATCTTCTACCTACTAATACTCTTTACCTTTCTACTTTGACTCTGTCTTACCTGTTTTACCTGGCAGCCATGTTTTACCATGTAGATTTACTGCAGTGACTTTACAATAAATTTGTAAGTTTTGTCCACCATTCACTGTCAGGTAATTTCATCCTTATCATCTTTCTATATATTTCGTCATCTTCTGTATACTTATCAAAATTTGGCCTATTGGTAAACAAGTGCTTTACCTCATGTTCTATGTAAAACATATTTTCAAGACCATCATATAATACCTTTCCAGTGGGCAAAGACTTTACCCCTGAAGTACTAGCTTGGTTTCTGGCTAGCTTGTTTAGTATTTCAATATAATCCTCTTGATTCATCAGCTTGTCATTTATTACCATAGGACTGGAAAGTCCTTTTTCTCTTAAGATACCATATTTTTTCATAAAATTATCAATGTCTGCTTGGATGCTTTGACATCTTTTCTCTAGATTGAGCATCAAGTTCCTTTTGGTGAGAACCTTCTTTATTTCTATCATGGTTGATGTTCTATCGTCCATTTCTAGTTCATCAAGCTGGTACTTGTTTCTGCTATTCAAAAATGTGATCAATGGGTTGGCCTCTTCAGGCATATCTCCCAATTCTCCTCTTGTCTTGTGGACTGCTTTTGTAGCCAATTTCACTAATTCATTTTGTTCAAAAATAAATTGAATAGAAGGCTCATTGATGGAATCAATGACGTTGGCCCAAAGAATTTCTTTCATGTCTCCGAGTGGCTCTTGTAATGTGAAATCCTTTTCAAGGGATTTTATTCTTTCTCCCATTCTTTAGTTCTTCTGAACTTCTTCCTTTTGTTGTATCTGTGCAAGTTTGCAATTAGTTTCCAAACTTGATACTTGTTCTCTAAGTTTCTTGAGCTCAGTAGCCTAGATGCTCATTTCTTCCATGGCTTTTACTAATTCAGCCATTTATTCTATGGAAGTAATTGCACTTGTAGATGCCCTTGTGCCTGCTGATGTACCTGTTATTGGCAAAGCTATAGCTGCTGGAATTGTGGGTGCTAAGGCAAATACCAATGTAGAGGGTACTGCTATAGAAACTGTAGGAATTACAGTCTGAGGAGTGATCGCCAAATCACTCTATTTTGACTATATCAAATTATCTAACTCTTTCTCTCTCTTTTAATTGTTCCATAATCTCTCCCTCATGAGTTTCCAACACTTCAGCTGTCTAAGGATGATGGAGAGGGGGAATTTTGAGTTGTTTCTTCAGTGCAGCTATGTCATCATTTTTCTTTTTGATAAGATTTTCTACAGCTTTCACATCCTTGGGATCATGTCCCAATTATATGACCAAGTCCTCTAAGGACTTTATTCTGGTGTCCTTGGCATGTAAAGAGGCCTTCTCCAACTAGAATTGTGCTGATATATTATTCAGTTAATTCTGCAGTTGGTGGGCTCTAATTGCCTTACTGGTTAAGGTGGAGTAAACCATTTCACCAATCTGCTTATGTAGTTCTATTTGGTCAATAGGATGGATATCCTTTGCCAATACTTCAAAGTTAGTTTTCAGATAATCTTCCATTGATCTGGGTTGATGTGTGGTTGGCTTCAAAAAACTCATCTCCATCTTACCTTCCTTTATGTCAAAGGCTGACATTACCCTTGTTTGATTTGTTGGAGCCATTTTGAGGTAGTGTGCATAACTTTGGACCTTTAATCTTTCATTTCTTGCCTTGATTTCTTTGTATTTCTCTTTGATATCTTGGCTCTGGCAAGTAGGAGCCCTGAAGGAGGATACTTCCATGATCTGTTGCCTTTCTAGCATTTGAGCCTGTGAGGTGGAAGGTTCTTATGTACCCCCTGAAGGAGTGGTATGTATGCTTTCTGCTGCTGTAGTTCCCATTGTCTCCTTAGTATACTCCTATTCTGAAAATGGGTTCAACCTTTTCCTCTTGACATAAGTTTGGGCAATAGGTCTACTAGAAGGAGTGGCCTCCTCTCTATGTCTTTTAAGATTCCTCTCCTCATTTAGAGAAGTCTGTAAAATAGGAGGATTGCTCATGATTTTTTTTGGTTGAGCAAGTTCTTCCGAAATCTCAGGCTGTTCTGATTCCTCTGGTTGCTCTGAAGGTCCTTCTAGTTGCTCTGATGCCTCTAGTTGCTTTGAAGGTGCTTCTTTTGTTGTTTGCCCACTATGTCCTTGTGATTTCCTTTGAGATTGAGTTTCTCCTAACACTTGTGCAAATGAAACCTTCTCAAGTATTCTATCTAAATCAATCAATACATTATTGACAACAGTTTCTATGCTATCCCAATATACCAAAGTGTTTTCCACCCATTCATGTTGATTTGCATATTGTTCAATTTCAGAGATTCTATGGTGGATATAGGGAGATAATTTGTTTTTCTTCCTCCTATTGCAAATGAACTCTAAGGGGTCATAATTCCAAATGAAACTTTGTTTCAATCTCAACCTTTGGAGAATTTCCTCTACTTCTCCTACTTCCTTATCATTACATATGAAAGGGCGTTGATCTTGTATCCTAAGTTGAGCTTTCTTCTTGGCCTTCACAAAATGCATCTCATCTAAATTGATCATTTGTCTATAGTACTCCAGAGCAAACAATCTCATGGGGAGGTATCTGGGTAGTTTGTAGGGAGCCAACTCACATCCATAGATTCTGATTTCAGTGTGTTTTTGGTACAAGTACCAATCCTTGACTTTATATTTTTTGGAAAAATACAGGACCCTCTTGATATCTACACTGGTTCCAAGGGATGGCTTCCTAATAGCATAGTTGTCACTAGGTACACAAAGAGATCTATGAAATCAGTATAAGAATATCGAGAATCATATTGGTTGATTAATGAAGTCTAGAAGACCACAGATATAGGCTTGCCTCTGGTATCAAGCTTCTTGAGTGTGATTGGGAATTTTTCAGCTTGATAATACACGAAAAGTTGATATAAAATTGAAGAATATTTGAACACTCTTGCATTATCCAACCTCATGAATTGATCATTCATTTTATCAACAATGAACTTAGCATAGTCAAACATGATGGCTGATGGTTGCCCAAGAGAGTGGATGGACATAAAGGCTATAATGATTTCATCAACAAATTCACTTGTAGAATGGCCTAACACACTAGATATCATGTCAATGATGTCTTAGCCAAGGTCAGAGAATATGGTATATATGTATGGTGGAGAATCATTTGGAATGTATTGTTCTTCCCTGATGAAGGTTTGGTATAACCAAGCAAGTTTGATTAAGGAGAGTGTAGGGTATCTATTCAACAAATCTCCAAAAGAAAGAGGGGTCAAGCTTTGGTTTGGTTGTAACTGTAGCATTTCATTAATGGACTCAATAGTGATGGTAAATAATACAGACTGATCAGGGGTCCTCATTGCCCTTTGGCTGGGATCATAATTCATATGGTAGTAATGGATAATCTCTGGAAGGTATGAACTCTGGGGAATTGATATTTAGATGAAAATGACTCCCAAAACCCTATATAGTCCACATGGTTCAGGTACTGGTCTTTGTACCTGCAATATATTTTTAAAGGGGATTCTTGGATAGAGGTATCTTTAATCTAAAAATCTTTATCTACCAATGGGAAATGGTCTAGATCTCTGTGAGCAGTAGAAATGGGCATGACATTTAATGCAATTAGGGCAGCCATCCTTGGTTCTTGTGGATTCAAGGATAGGGGCAAAGGGTTTTCAGTGAAATTAGGGAAAACTGGTTTACTTTTGAGTATAATGGAATCACCAGGAAATTTTTCTTACTAAATTACTTAGGAATTGGAAGCAATTTAGTCCAGGTTATTGAACAAAATAGGGCTTCTTAGGGAATTGGGATAAATACCTGGTTTCGACTTTTCGATAGAGTAATGGTGACTGTGCACTGTTTGCAGGAAGCGCACGAGACTGCAAGGTGGTCTAGAGTTTCAGCAACGTCGTTAAATTGGTTGTTGGACGTAGGTTGACGGTTGCATGTACTCTAGTGCTTCCATGGAGGTCAGAGTGTTATTTTTTACGATAAAACAAAAAACAATGATTTTTTTGGTTTTATTCGTGAAGTCAATGATTTTGGTGGGTACATTGGGAAAAGGATAGTTGGTGTTAAGCAGGAAATGTGACATTTTGTCGTTTAGCAAGAAGCAGTAAGCAGGATCATATCACATCGCTTTTGGGATAAAGTGGTTTTGGGGGGAGGCCGCTCGATGCCATTCATTGGGTTCCACGTAGTGGTGGGTGAATAGTGAAACCACCCATATTGGGAAGGTAAAGTTCAGCCTTCGGAGGCCACCCGATATGAGTGTCGAGTGTTCAATCAAAAGGGGTCATATTGCACGGTGATGAGGGCGATGACTTGATATGAGGTTTAATGGAGGGGTCCGACGGGGTTTTAATGTGCGGAGGGGTTAATTAACTACGGATTAGGGGGGTTTAAAGATGTCGAGAGTGATTTCATTGGCGGGGACAGATTATTAATTAATCATTGATTGATTAATTAATCTCTTTTATTTCGAGGGTGGGCCATGGTTATTAATTAGTTGTTGATCGACTTAATTAATCCCATTAATCAGTTTATTAATAAGTTTATGTTTAAAACTTTGGGGGTGGGATATTAACATATGGGTTTTTAATAAAGCATACGGGAAAGGGGTATTTTTTGGGATTTAATAAATAATGTTAGAAGTCGATATGAAATTAAGGTGAAAAACGAAGTGCGCAAAGTCTAATGTATGTTGAATTTTATTTACTTTTCACATAAAACATTACAACTTAGGCTAAATGCACATTTGTGGGTTTTTGTGAAAAAAGGGGTTTTGTATGGGGATAATTACTTTCCCTAGGCAAATGGTGCTTTTACCTTAGGAAAAGGGATTTTTTTAGGGGAAAATGAATAAATTGAAGGGGGGAATGTTTGTGAGGGGGCTTTTAGTACTTAGACCCTATAAGTTATTGGACTGAGGGTTCGGTCCCTCCAGAAGTCAGGGAAACGCTCTGAGCCCCTTTAACTTAGGGTTTTAGGTACTTTAGACTTTGCTTATGGGAAATTAGTAAAATTAACAGTAAAATTAATGAGGAAATTAATCACTTGACTTTGTGTAAATGCTCATTTATCATCCATACTTTAAGCAACTTGATGATGAAAGTGAATGATATGATTTTATCTAATCAATCATCTTAATTCTGCAACCATGCAACTACTTACCCATCTACTTATCCTACCATTTTTTATACTCTTTATTAGGGTGCACTTAAACTGGCAAACCCTTATCAAAACTTTTTTCTTTGCTTTTACAATGGTATTCTAACTAATTATAAACTTATTACATCCAAGGGCTCAGATTAAATAGTTGAGCTCCTTTTATTCACTCTACCTAATCTAATTATCTGCCAAGGTTAAACAATTTGTTCAAATTTTCATTCTCTGTCTATAAACATGAAATTCAAAACATGGAATAACCAATATTAAATTGTTTGATTACCATGGATTGCGACATGAATAACAAGTTGCACACAATCATTATTATGCATCAAAAGTAAATAGTAGTGGAATTTTGGCTTGCACACTTTCATGATCTTTTTCCTTTCTTGGGGTTCATTTTTTCATCCTTTTTGACTTTTTTATTCTTTTTGTCCTTTGATTTTTCTTTTAGGACATACCCTCTTAACATTTTTTAATTTTTTTGAGTTTTTGAATATGGAAAACATTTGCAAAAGGCAAAGGTATGTACATATTATAGTTTTAATATTAGTAATTCAAAAATTATGACACCTATTTGTATAAGAACATAATAGTGGCTCCACTTGGGGATGGCATTTCCTGGTGAAATGTCAAGAACTAGTAGATCAATGGCCTTCTGAATTACTATGATTTTACTCTACAACTTTCCCTTTTTCTTTACTGCTTTATTGATATTTATGATAGTGAAACTTTTGAATCTTAGGGCCTTCTCTTTGGGCTTCAACTTCAAAATTTACCATCCAATCAACACTAAACTTTGTGAAATATATATTATGTATAGGTGACTAGTGAAATCAGTGACTAGGATCTATATAGTGCTTAAGCATTCGACCATTGATTGGTCCTCCTTCTACTTCTACACCATCCAATTCTTTGAGGAAATAAGCATTACTACCTCTAAAAGCATAAATAATGTAAGGAACTTTCCATAGGAAGTCAAACTTCCCATGTTTACCTTTATCCTCCCTTCTTGAGTCCCATTTCAAAACTTTATCTCCTAGATAGAAATCTTCTGCCTTGGTTCTTTTGTCAAAAGCTTTCTTGATTCTTTCCTGCACAATTTGGAACCTGATGTACGCTTCTTTCCTGGTCTATTGCAAGTGAATTTTCTGGTTGATCCTCCTTTGAATATCATTTGGCTCAACCTGTGCTTCTTGGAGCAATTTCATCACTGGGGTTCCCAAAGAAGATGGGAAAACAACCTCCATTCCAAAGACTAGCTGATAAGGGCTGGTACCAATGGATTTCTTTATGGTCAGCCTGTCTACCCACAAGGAATTTACTAGTTTCTTATTCCAGGTTTTCTTGTTATCTTCCAACAATTTTTTGATGATATTCATTAAGCTCTTATTGGAAGACTCTGCAAGTCCATTTCCTTGGGGATATTAGGTTGTGGAGTGACCAAGGTTATGTGATATTTTTTGAAAAAATCAATCATCCTCTTTGATTTAAAGGCTATTTCATTGTCTGTGATGATTTTGGTGGGGCAACTGAATCTGGACAAAATGTTGGCCTCAAGGAAACCTATTATGATAGTATCAACAGCTTCTCTTGAGGGTATGGCTTCTATCCACTTTGTAAAATAGTTTGTGGCAATCAAGATCCATCTATGTTGGGCAGAGGAAGGGGCATGAATTTCACCAATGAAGTCAAGACCCCACTGGTGAAAATGGTGTTTCAGTAGATATAGGTTTCAAAGGTAATGGTAGCAGTTTTCTTTTTCCTTCAAAAATCTGGCATTTGTGGCATGAGGTTACAAACTTCTTCACATCAGAAAACAAAGTAGGCCAGTAAAAACTAGCTCTCAAGATCTTATTAGTTGTTGTCTTCCAATAAAGATGACCCCCACAGTAACATACATGAAACTCTTGCAAGATTTTGTCAAATTCTTCCTTTAACAAATAATTCAGAAGGACGCCTTCATGATTTTTCCAAAATAAAGCATTCTCAATTATGCAAAACTTCAAAGATTTCATTTTTAAGAACATAATTAGTCCTGGATAACTCTAGAAGAGCTTGAAGGTTTGTAGAATGTATATAATGTCAGCATACCATGGTGAATTTTTGAAGACCTGGCTAATCCATGGAGTCACCATATCCTCTTCATTATCCAATTATGCAATGAAATTTATGTCTAGGGCATGACAGTTTGATTCAGCCATGATCTTGGCTAAACCTTGGCCTTTGATCAATTTTGTAGGTTTAATTTCTTAATCATATTCTAATATGGTAGCTATCCACTTCCCCCTCTTTCCATCTGGTCCATCCTGTGTTAGGATGTTTTTGACTACAACATTGGGAACATAAGTTGCTATATGAGAATACAAGATATAAACTCTAAAACCTTTTATAGCTTTAACTAGAGAAAAAGCCTACTTATCCATTATATTATACTTTAAAGGTGCATCTCTCAGGGCTTTACTAAAGAAGGCTATTGGTTGTTCAAAACCCTGGTCATTTTTCTGCTATAGGACTGCAACAATTGTGTATTCTGAGGCGAAAGAGAAAATGATGAAATCCCTATCAAACATTGGACTGATGAGAACCGGTGTTTGTGTTAAGGCTAACTTTATATATTCAAATGACTTTTTAGCCTCTAGAGTCCATTTAATAGTCGAATCCTTATTGAAAATTTTGTTTAGTAATCTAATTAGTTCAGCTAAGTTAGAGATAAATCTTCTCAAAAAGTTTATTTACCTAAAAATGCTTGAAGTTATTTGATGTTCCTGGGGTGTGGTATCTGCAAAATGGCTTCAATTCTTGTTGGGCCAATCTGGATACCTTCTTTGGAGATAATGTGGTTTAGTAATTTCCCCTCTTCCAACCCAAATAAAGATTTTTTAGGATTCAGAGAAATTCCATACTTCCTACACTTGGTGAAGACCTGCCTTAGATGATCCAGTTGTTGCTGATTTGGCTTAGAGAATACTGTGATATAATCTAGGTAGATTACCAGGAAGTCATGGATTTCTTTATAAAAGGCTATTTCCATTTCTCTTTGAAAGGTGGCCCCTGCATTTTTTAACCCAAAAGGTATTTTCACATACATGAAAGTGCCCCATGGTGTAGCGAATGCAGTTTTTTCCTGATCATCTAGGTGGAATAGGATTTGGTTATAACCAGAAAACCCATCTAGCAGTGAGATTCTGGTTGAACCTACTACCCTCTACAATATATGATCCATTTTAGTAAGAGGATATTTATCCTTAAGTGAAAATTTATTTAAATTCCTAAGGTCAACACACAGTCTAATTTCGCCAATTTTCTCTCTAGTAGGTAGCAACTTAGAAACCTAGTCTGAGAATCTAATTGGTGCAATAATCTTAGCTTTATACATACTTTTTATCTTTTTTCGATAAAAGGCAATATAACAGGGTTAATCCTTCTAAGCTCCTATCTAAAAGGCTTTTTATTTTCTTTTAAGGGAATGGTGTGTTGTATTATGTTGGTATCATAGGACTTTAGGTCCTCATAATTCTAGGAAAAAACATCTTGGAATTCTTTTAGCAATTCCATATATTTCACTTTTTCATTGAGGGGTAATGATTTTGAAAGTTTTATCAGTTTGGGATCTTCTTTAGAGCCTATATTACATTCCACAATGTTTGATTTCAAGGGTTCCATTTTCGGCTTTCTAGGGACATTGTTTGAATCAAATAAGTCCTCCAAAGGAATTAATCCTTTGGGCAAAAACTTGTCTTTAAGGTCGATGAATTCAGATTCTTCATCAATTGCTTCAGCAATTTCCATTTGTTTTAGGTTTTGAATATCTGATTTTGTAAAATTTTTGGGATGAAATCTATCTATCCAATCATCTTCTACTTTGTTAATTTCTACTTCATTAGTGTAATCAAAACCTAGTGCTATGTCTATGTCTATGTTCCTATTTACAAATTCCTCATCTAAAGTTAGAAAATTGTTAATTTGTTGGTCATTCTCGAATACTTTCCAGTTCTTTAAGTTGTCAGGGATAGAAGGTTTGTGCCTAACCTTAGCAATGTACTGATGATTGGGCTGAAATGGAAACTTGCAAGTACTAGCAAACATCGCTAAATTGTGAGCTTGCATGTTGTGTTTTCTTGGGATGACAACAAGCGTTGTTTCTAAAAAAGTATTTAGTATTACTACAACTATGCCTCTATAAAATCCTAATCTAGGATCCCTAGTCATATAAACAACATTGATTTGTTTTATTACCAACTTAGAATCTCCCATAATAGAGACTTTTATGGCTCCTAACCTTTTGACCAGTTTCAGACCTAACAAAAGTACTTCATATTCGGCCATGTTGTTTGTACATTTAAAGTTCAATATGTAGGCATGACCCTCTGAATGATAATTTTCTAAGTTGTAAATCCATACATCTGCTCCTGCACCTAGTTTGTTTACTGACTCATTGAATTCAAGATGCCATAGAATTTCATGTTTGTAATTCTTATTGTCTGGGGGTACAAAATCTTCTTTGACTAAGGTATCTAGGTCATCTTTATTATCTTAAATCTCATGAATTTGGAAATTTTTATTTTCTTTTAATACTGCAATTTCTTTTGGTTCTGTTATTATGTTGTTTGAAGTGTCCTCTTGATTAGATTCAACATCGTAAAGTATGAAAGAATCAATATTAGAATGTATTGAATATATAGGAAATTTTTGAGGCCTCTCCTGGGTACTCACCACATACTTTATCAGAGTCTCTCTATACAGTTTCTTGGGATGTCCAAAGCCTGATATGGTAGCATACGACATGTCAAGTTGCAGAGATCCCTGGAGTTTAGCACCCCAAGATCTAGACAATAGCATACCATACTTAGGTGGTATATCAGCAACAACTATGTCCATAAGAATGGTCTTAGTAGGGTACTGCACTAGGGAAACACATAAATATTTTATAAGTCCTAGGAACTTAACTTGGCTTGAATCAAATGAGAACAGGTCTTTGTAGGGTCTACTGATATCTAAGTTTAGCTTCTCCATAATGGATTTAGGCATAAGATTGTGCGAAGCTCCAGAGTCTAGCATGGAATTATGTAGGATTTTATCGTAGATGTTTAGGCTGATGTAGAAGGGTGATATCCCTCCTTCCACAGGTTTTCCATTAACACCAGGTCTGAAAATTAACTCAGGTTGATCATCAAATAGGTTAACAGAGTCTTCATTTTCAATGAAGTTTAAAGATTGGCTTATTTGAGATCTGTAAGTTTCATGTTTAACCTTTTTTGTTAAAGGGACTGAAATTTTAAGTTTGGCCACCTCTGCTCCTAAATTGAAAGGCAGAGGGGATTTATCTGTTTGAACATTTCAAATCTTAGCACCAGGTTTTTCAGTAGTATGTTATTCTTTTTTAATGTTTGGAGTGTTCTTAATTGGATTTTCTAATATGATTTCTGGAGGCTGCTCCACTGTTCCCTTGTGGGGAACTGAAGTGGAAGGTTGCTCAATGGAAGTTTGGTTATTGGTTACATCTTCAATGGTGGGACTGGGAGGGTTTTGATTTGATCTAGAAAGGATTTGTAGAGTTTTTGTAACTTGATGATTTTGGTTTGCAGCTTTTACTTTCTTAAGCTGATTAGGTATCGCTTTCTTGTTTTGGTTTGGAACATTAGTGTTCTTTTTGCTTCTCAAATTATACTGTTTATGCACTTTGAAGATAGCAGAGTCATACCCTTGCTTATAGTCAAAAGATTCTCCAATTTGATTTTGTAACTATTGAAGCATATATAATTCCTGATCATCCTGAGTCAAAAAGACTATTTCCTCATCATCAAATCCCATTAAGTTGATTTGGGTGTCTATTTTAGGGTCTTCGTGATGGGAAGTTTTAGCATAATTCTCTTGGAAAGGGTGTCTAATGTTCTGATCAGGCCCGTTTTTACCAGTGTTTTGGTTCTGGTTTTTTCTAAAATTTGGATTCCTAACTGAAGGTTCCTGTTGGTTATACCAGTGAGGTTTCCTTTCAATGAATTTGATCCTATCCATCAATATTTCCATTCCCTTAGCTAAAGCATCCATTTTTTATCAAAGGGTGAAGTTTCATCTTTCATGGGTGTTCTTCTTTCATTTCTAACCCTAACCCTTTTGGATAGCAGATTACCTTCTACACTTACTGCTACACTTTGCATATATTCTAGGGTTGGGGGATTCCTTTCTCTAAGTTGAAAATCCATATCTGTGTCAAATTTGTATGGAAACTTAATCAGGGCTAAGCTAGGTGGAGGCCTAAGGTCAAGTGGTATTGGGTTATATACATTGTTAAACCTAGTACAGTAGTCTTGAATAGTTTCGTTTGGTCCCCTCTTTAGATTTTCAAATTCAGAAAGAATTTGAAGGGGGTTATTTTCCTTCTTCCACCTATTTAAAAATTGCTGGTAAAGAACTTCTAAACTATATATACTCTGAGGAGGCAAGGATCTCAACCATGTTCTCACTTCTCCAGGTAGAGTTTGGACAAAGATTCTCATTTGGATGTCTCCTATGTCAATTTCATGCAGTTCAAAATAATCTTTCATCTTTCTTGTGTGTTGTTGTGCTGTGTAAGTTCTAGTGCCATCGAATAAGGTAATTTACTCTGATAATCTATTGGTAAGGCACCTTGAGGAGAAGGCATCACAAGGGGGGCATATCTGAGTGCCATAGCTCTAAGTTGGCTAGGAATTGAGAATAGGCGTTGTGATAACAGGAGGATTTGGGATAGCAAGGGGAGTTAGGGTAATAAGGGTAATGAGCACTTGAAGGGTAGTGATAGGCTAATGGGGGAGTGAAGGTATGAATGGATATGAGGGATGATCTTCAAAGGTGTGGGGAAATGATGGTGAGATGAAAGATGTTGAAGTTGTTTCAGAAAGTTCAGGGATTCTATCAGTGGTAAGGATGATTGGGGGGAGTTCAGAAGGTACTGATCAATTGACAAGTTTTCTCGTTGGACTTCAAGTTCTGCTATAAATTTTGGATCTAGAACTGTGTCCTCAAGTGCACTCTCAGACTTGGTTCTAAACAAAGAAAGGTCAAAATACTCGTCAAAAGGGAAGTCTTCAATGAACAACCATTCACTGGGACAGGAATTGGATCTGAAAACAGGTCTAAGACTTACTGAACTTTCTTCTCTTATGATTCTTCTTAGAATAAGGTTGGGATTGTCAAATACAGGGGGAGGATTTGGATCAGAGTTGGCCCTAGTATAGTGAATTCTCCCTAAAGCCAGATTTCAATATTTTTCTAATTATTTTTCTTTTCTATGAATTTTTGAAATAACTTCTCATAACCCTTTAAGAGGCTTAAAAATAAAAATTTAAATTTCACAAAGGTTTATTAAGACTAAGGGTTTTGAGTCCCCAGTATGGTCGCCACTAAGTTATCACTCAAATGTTTTCCCTAGAATCTATCAAAGAAGGAATAGTCCAAGGTAACCACAAACCTAATCTTTTAGACTCAGGTTCTAGCTAACCTAAGTCCAAAGAGGGCTCTCTCTTTATAATTTAACTTTGTTTTGGGTATGATTTCAGGCTAGTTCTTAGTGCTTATGATTGTTTTGCTTTCATTGGGTGGTCGATTAAGAAAACAGATGGGTAGAGCAAGTATTCAAGCCATTGGGCTATGGATTCAATCAAGAGTGGATGAAATAGATATGATCAATCACTAAGGTAAGAGTTCACAGGGCAGGCTAGCACAACAAAATAAAATCTGGAGGTTCAAATGGATGAGATAGTCCTAACCAGGGAAAAGGGTAATGAAGAATCCTTAACTGGGGTTAAGATGAAGAAAAGAAGGATGATCAGTAGCAAAGGGAAACTAAGAATCCTTTACTATGGACCAAAGGGGGTGGGGAACTACAGAAGTAAGGGAGAAATTAAGAATTACCAAACCAAGATAGTTTAGCAGAAAACATATATAAAGTAAACAGTTAAAACAGAGAACATTTAAGCTAATTCTGAGATATCATTCCTTGTTTAATTTTCAAATTCCATAAGAGACACATGTGAATATTTAAAACATGACAAGAAAACAATATTTAAACATGAAGAGATAATAATTATTTGGTTCCAACTGTGCACAAGAATCCAGTGAAATGTCAGCTTTATTTCATGACCCAACAAAACTAGTCTAGTCTTGAATACAATAGCTCCTTGGCTCAATATAAAATGTCTAAAGAAATTTATTTTAATCCACACTAATTACTTTAAAATATGAAGTATTTATACAAAATATGTTACAAAATATCTCATAACAAGATGAGAATTATTTTAGGAAACCAAAAATATCTTCAACATGAAGATAGAGACAGATGGAGAACTGTCTTCTTACTATCCCTTTTATTATGATTGTGTTGGTTGTTGTAATTTGGATTTGGCTCTTTCAATTGCTTTATAGTTGTGTGTTGGAATCACTTTCTATCTTCTACCTATTGATATTCTTTACCTATTCTACTTTGACTCTATCTTACGCGTTTTACCTGCCAGCCATGTTTTACCATGTAGATTTACTGCAGTGACTTTATAGTAAATCTATAAGTTTTGTCCACCATTCACTGTCAGGTAATTTCATCCTTATCATCTTTCTATATATTGCATCAGCTTCTGTATTTTTAGCAAAATTTGGCCTATTGGTAAACAAGTGCTTTACCTCATGCTCTATGTAAAATAGATTTTCAAGACCATCATATAATACCTTTCCAGTGGGTAAAGACTTTACCCCTAAAGTACTAGCTTGGTTTATGGCCAGCTTTTTTAGTCTTTCAATGTAATCCTCTTGAGTCATCAACTTGTGATTTATTAACATAGGACTGGGACGTCCTTTTTCTCTTAAGATACCATATTTTGTCATAAAACTATCAATGTCTGCTTGGATGCTTTGACACCTTTTCTCTAAATTGAGCATCAGGTTCCTTTTGGTGAGAACCTTATTTATTTCTATGATGGTTGTTGTTCTAATGTTTATTTCTACTTCATCAAGTTGGTACCTGTTTTTGTTGTTCAAAAATGTGATCAATAAGTTGGCGACTTCAGGCATATCTCCCAATTCTTCTTTTGTCTTTTGTACTACTTCTATAGCCACTTTCACTAATTCAACTTGTTCAAAAATAACTTGAATAGAAGGCCAAACATCATTGATGGAATGAATGATGTTGGCCCAAAGAATCTCTTTCATTTCTCCCAGTGTCTCTTGTAACGTCAAATCCTTTTCAAGGGATTTTATTCTTTCTCCCATTCTTTGGTTCTTCTCAACTTCTTTCTTCTATTGTATCTGTGCAAGTTTTCAATTAATTTCCAAACTTAATACTTGTTCTCTAAGTTTCTTGAGCTCAGTAGCCTGGATGCTCATTTCTTCCATGGCTTTTACCAATTCAACCGTTTGTTCTGTGGAAATACCTACACTTGTAGATGCCCCTGTGCTTGCTGATGTACCTATTACTAGCAAAGCTGTAGCTAGGTGAACTGTGGGTGATAAGGTAGCAGCCAATGTGGAGGGTACTGTTATAGAAATTGTAGGAATTACAGTCTGAATAGTGGTGGCCAACTCACTTTGTTTTGACTGTATCAAATTATCTAACTCTTTCTCTGTCTCTTTTAATTTCTCATTCAGCATAAGACTAAGTCCATAAGCTCTCCCTCCTTCTCAGTTTCCAACACTTCAGTTGTCTGATGATGATGCAGAGGGGGAATTTTGAGTTGCTCCTTCAGTGCAACTATGTCATCGTTTTTCTTTATGATAAGATTTTTTGTAGCTTCACATCCTTGGGATCATGTCCTAGTTCTATGACCAAGTCCTCTAAGGACTTTATTCTGGTGTCCTTGGCTTGTGAAGAGGCTTTCTCCAACTGGAACTATGATGATAAATTATTCAGTGAATTCTAGAGTTGGTGGGCTACAATTACCTTGTTGGTCAAGTTGGAGTAAATCATTTCACTAGTTTTCTTGTATAGTTCTATTTGTTCAATAGGTTTGATATCCTTTACCAATACTTCAAAGCCCATTTTCAGATAATCTACCATTGATCTGGGTTGTTGTGTGGTTGGCTTCAAAAAACTCATCTGCATCTTACCTTCCTTTATGTCAAAGGCTGACATTAGCCTTGTTTTATTTTTTGGAGCCATTTGTAGGTGGTGCACATAACTTTGGGCATTAATATTTCATTTCTTGCCTTGATTTCTCTATATTTCTCTTTTATAACTTGGCTCTGGCCAGTAGGAGCCCTGAAGGAGGATACTTCCATGCTCTATTGCCTTTCTAGCATTTGAGCCTGTGAAGTGGAAGGTTCTTGTGTACCCCCTGAAGGAGTGGTATGCATGCTTTCTGCTCCTGTAGTTCCTATTGTCTCCTTAGTATACTATTGTTTTGAAAATGGGTTCAACCTTTGCCTCTTGACATAAGTTTGGGCAACAGGTCTACTAGAAGGAGTAGCCTCCTCTCTGTCTCTTTCAAGTTTCCTCTCCTCATTTAGAGGAGTATGTAAAATAGGAGGATTTCTCATGATTTGTTCTGGTTGAGCAAGTTCTTCCGAAATCTCAGGCTGTTCTGATTCCTCTAGCTACTTTAAAGGTCCTTCTGGTTGCTCTGATGCCTCTAGTTGCTCTGAAGGTCCTTCTTCTACTATTTTCCCACTATGTCCTTGTGATTTCCTTTGATATTGAGTTTCTCCTGACACCTGTACAAATGAATCCTCCTCAAGTCTTCTATCTAAATCAATCAATACATTATTGACAATAGTTTATGTACTATCTCGGTCTACCAAAGTGTTTTCCACCCATTCAAGCTGATTTGTATACTATTCAATTTCATGGATTCTATGGTGGATATAAGGAGATAATTTATTCTTTTGCCTCCTATTGCAACTGAACTCTAAAGAGTCATAATTCCAAATGAAGCTTTGTTTTAGTCTCAACCTTTGGAGGATTTCCTATGCTTCCTTTCATGCTTCCCTACTGTTACATATGAAAGGGCCAAGCTGATATTTTATCCTAAGCTGAGCTTTCTTCTTGGCCTTCACAAAATGCACCTCATCTGAATTGATCATTTGTCTGCAGTACTCCAAAGCAAACAATCTCATGGGGATCCAACGCACATCCATAGATTCTGATTTCAGTGTGGTTTTGGTACAAGTACCAATCCCCCACTTTATATTGTTTAGACAACTATAGGACCCTCCTGATATCTACACTGATTCTGGGGGAAGGGCTTCCTAATATCATAGTTGTCACTGGGTACACAAAGTGATCCAAGAAATCAGTATAAGAATATCGAGAGTCATATTGGTTGATTAATGATGTCTAGAAGACCACAGATCTAGGGTTTCCTCTGGTATCAAGCTTCTGGAGTGTGATTGGGAATTTTTTAGCTTGATAATACAGGAAAAGATGATATAAAACTGAATAATATTTGAACACTCTTTCATTATCCAACCTCATGAATTTATCATGCATTTTATCCACAATGAACTTAGCATAGTCAAACATGATGGCTGGTGGTTTCCCAGGAGAGTAGATGGACATAAATGCTATAATGATTTCATCAACAAATTCACTTGTAGTATGGCCTAACACACTGGATATCATGTCTATGATGTCTTGGACAAGGTCAGAGACTATGGTATATATGTATGGTGGAGAATCATTTGGAATGTATTGTTCTTCCCTGATGAAGGTCTGGTATAACTGAGCAAGTTTGATTGAGGAAAGTGTAGGGTATCTATTCCGCAAATCTCCAACAGAAAGAGGGTTCAGGATTTGGTTTGGTTGTAACTGTAGCATTTCATTAATGGACTCAACATTGATGGTAAATAATATGGAGTGGTTACGGGTCCTCACCGCCCTTTGGTTGGGATCATAATTCATATGGCAATAATGGATAATCTCTGGGAAGATATGAACTTTGGGGAACTGATATTTGGGTAAACCTGACTCTCAAAGCCCTATATAGTCTACATGGTTTAGGTATTGGTCTCTATACCTGAAATATAGTTTCAAAGGGGATTCTTGGATAGAGGTATCTGAAGATCTGAAAATCATTATCTGCCAATGGGAGATGGTATAGATCTTTGTGAGGAGTAGAAATGGGCATGACATTTAATGCAATTGGGGCAGCCATCCTTGGTTCTTGTGGACTCAAGGATGGGAGCAAAGGGTTTTAAGTGAAATTACGGAAAGCTAGTCTACTTTAGAGTATAATGGAGTCACCAGGCAATTTTTCTTACTAAATTACTTAGGAAATGGAAGCAATTTAGTCCAGGTTGTTGAACAAAATAGGGTTTCTCAATGAATTGGGATAAATACCTAGTTTTGGCTTTTGGACATAATAATGGCGACTGTGCACTATTTACAGGAAGCGCACGGGACTGCAAGGTGGTCTAGAGTTTCAGCAGCTTCGGTAATTTGGTAGTTGGATGTAGGTTGAAAGTTGCATGTACTCTGGTGCTTGCATGGAGGTCAAAGTGTTATTTTTAACGATAAAACAAAAAACAATGAGTTTTTTAGTTTTATTCGTGATGTCAATGATTTTGGCGGGTACACTTGGAAAAGGATAGTTGGCATTAAGCGGGAAATGTGACATTTTGTCGTTTAGCAGGAAGCAATAACTAGGATCGTATCACACTACCTTTGGGATAAAGTGGTTTTGGGGGGAGGTCACCTGATGCCATTCATCAGGTGCCACGTAGCGGCGGGGTGAATAGTGAAACCACCCATATCAGGCGGGTAAAGGTCGGCCTTCGGAAGCCGCCCAATATGAGCATCGTCCATTAGATCAAAATGGGTCAAATCGCATGGTGATCGGGGCGATGACTTTATAAGAGGTTTAATGGAGGGGCCTGACAGGGTTTTAATGCACAGAGGGGTTAATTAGCTATGGATTAGGGGGTTTAATGACGCCAGGAGTGATTTCATTGGCGGGGACAGATTATTAATTAATCACTACTTGATTAATTAATATATTTTATTTTGGGAGTGGGCCATGGTTATTAATTAGTCGATAATCCACTTAATTAATCACACCAATCATTTTATTAATAGGTTTATGTTTCAAACTTTGGGATGGGATATTAACATATGGGTTTTTAATAAAACATATGGGAAAGGGGTATTTTTTGGGATTTAATAAATAATGTTAGAATTCAATATGAAATGAAGGTGAAAAACGAAGTGCGCAAAGTCTAATGTATGTTGAATTTTATTTACTTTTCACATAAAACATTATAACTTAGGCTAAATGCACATTTGTGGGTTTTTGTGAAAAGAGGGGTTTTGTATGGGGGTAATTACTTTCCCTAGGCAAATGGTGTTTTTTTCTTAGGAAAGGGGATTTTTTAGGGGAAAATGAATAAATTTAAGGGGGTGAATGTTTGTGAGGGGGCTTTTAGTACTTAGACACTATAAGTTATTGGGTTGAGGGTCCGGTCCCTCCAAAAGTCAGAGAAATGCTTTGAGCCCCTTTAACTTAGGGTTTTAGGTACTTTTGACTTTGCTTATGGGAAATTAGTAAAATTAAGGGTAAAATGAATGGGGAAATTAATCACTTGACTTTGTGCATATGCTCATTTATTATCCATACTTTAAGAAACTTGATGATTAAAGTGAATGATATTATGATTTTATCTAATCAATTATCTTAATTCTGCAACTATGAAACTACTTACCCATCTACTCATCCTACCATTTTTGCTACTCTTTATTAGGGTGCACTTAAACTGGAAAACCCTTATCAAAACTTTTTTCTTTTCTTTTACAATGGTATTCTAACTAAGTCTAACCTTATTACATCCAAGGGCTTAGATTAAATAGTTGAGCTCCTTTTTTTCACTCTACCTAATCTAATTATCTGCCAAGGTTAAACAATTTGGTCAAATTTGATTCTCTATCTATAAACACGAAATTCAAAACATGGAATAACCAAGATTAAACAGTTTGATTACCATGGATTGTGGCATGAATAACAAGTTGCACACAATATTTATTCTACATGAAAAGTAAATAGTAGTGGCATTTTGACTTGCACACTTTCATGGTATTTTTCCTTTCTTGGGGTTCATTTTTTCATCTTTTTTGAACTTTTTATTCTTTTTGTCCTTTGATTTTTCTTTTAGGACATACCCTCTTTACATTTTTTTATTTTTTTTAGTTTTTGAATATGGAAAACATTTGCAGAAAGAAAAGGTATGTACATATTACGGTTTTAATATCAGCCATTAAAAAATTATGACACTTATTGGTATAGGAAGATAACAGTATCTTCAGAAAAGACAGATGAAGGATCAAGTGTATCTTCAATGAGTAACTTATCCTCTCTGTTGTTGAATGATGGAAAAACATCTGGTGAGTCCTACGAGTGATCAACAATGGGTGCATCTGTGGATGAAGACACACATGCAAAATCATGTATGGCAGGTTAACCAAAGAGGCTAGGAAATAATGGAGGGGGCTCAGATGGAAGGGAGCCATCCTTCACCGAGTGTTGAGGCTCAAGCTCCCACTCATACTCTTCATGAATGATAACACATGTTGGTTGTGTAACACCAACTCTGTCAATGGGTTGTTCCTAATTCAAAACAAGTGAAGAGTCTAGAATGGACAAACATAAGACAACATCATCCGAAGGAACACCTAAGTGCGAAGACATAGGTCGAAGAAAACAAAGCATATGAGAACTCGAAGGACTCACAAACAAACCTACATGAAAATTATCAAAAGTGATGTTGGGAGAGTGTGAAGGATGAATAGGTGTGTGAGTATGCTCTTCAGCATCACTTGACAGTGGTGGAGTTATTGAATGAGAGGAAGGTAGATACTCAGTTGAGACGGTGTCCGAATCCACATGAGATTGCATAGTGTTACACTGAAATTTGTCACCATGACTATCTGCAGTTAGTATGGCTCCATCAACAGTCATACTATCCTCCTTGGCAAGCCTTATACCTCTGCTCTCCATGTCAAACTTCAAGAAAGAGAGAAAGTCTTTAAAAATCATGTTTATCTCTGGGTACGCAGGTTCTCTCTACCTTACTTGCATGTACGCACTCCAAGTTCATTATACCTGCATACTTGTACGCTCTATATGTCAAGGGTTGGGTGCGTACCCCTGTAAAGGTCAAAAGGAACGAGTTTCATCTTAAAAAAGTTACTTGTGGTCATTTCTAGAGCATTCTAGAAGATTGTTTGACGTGTATTGAGTGCCTCCAGATGGTTCATGCATCCCTATGAAAGAGGAACTTATCCCATCAAGA